>PVIU01005930.1:0-107354 GCA_004026605.1 Ondatra zibethicus
GGAGGGAGGGGGTGTGGGCCTTGGACTTCCAACAGGGCAGGGCACCATGCCCTTTCAAGGAAGAAGGAGGAGGGAGGAGGGGTTGGGGGGTAGCGGGAGGAGACGGGGAGAAGGGGAAGAAATGTAAAAATTTTATTTCTTTAATTATGTTTTTGAATGGAAAAAAACAAAACAAAACAAAAAAAACTAACTTTCTGGGCAAAGGTTCAGTTAGCAAAGCATCTTAGTAAGCTCTGTGCCCAGATGCTAAAGAAAAGAATAGGTTATTGTTTGAAATAGAGTACTAGTTGGAAGACCCAGAGGGAACATTTGACAGGATTGACGTCTTTTCCATGGATCCCCTAGCCAGCTGGACTTGCAGCTGAAACATCGGTGGGCTCGGAACACATGCATTTCAAGAGTAAAGGCCTCCCCCCCCCAGGCCCTGCCCCACAAAGAAGAGTCATGGGTAGAAGTGGGCCTAAAGAGTGCTTTCCTGCTTCATGTCTAGGTTAGAGTCATTCCAGCAAGTATGAAATAGAGAGGAAATCTTTGAAGACTAGGTTCTAATACTTTATCACTTTCTACCTGCTTCCATTTCAGTTTGACCCTTTTCTACCTGATGACAGACACTAAGATTTACTCTTATTGTAGAAGTCCCAAAGGACAGTACAAAGAGAAACTAGAAAGTGTGATCATGTCCCACACTCTGTCCTCCACACACAGCACATTCTAACACACTCAAAGAGACATTTTGAGGTGTTTTTACCCCTAGCAGTGGTTTGGAGACTTGTGTATTTAGAGGAAAGGAACTTTAGTTGAGACACTTCTCCACCAGACTGGCCTGTCTCCACCAGACTGGCCTTTTCTTGATTGGAGATTTTGATGTGGAAGAGCCTAGCTCACTGTGGGCAGTGCCACCCCTGGGATGGTGGTCCTGGGTGATATAAGAAGGCAAGCTGAGCAAGTCACCAGGAGCAAGCCAGTAAGCAGCCCTCCCCAAAGTTCCTGTGTAAGCTCCTGCCTCTAGGTCCCTGCCTTGAGTTCTTGCTCTGACTCCCTTGGATGTTGAAGTGGGACCTAAGAGTTGTAAACTGAACTAAATCCTGTCCTTCTCAAGCCGCTTTTGCCATGGCATTTATCTGAGCAGTAGGAAGCCTACCTAAAGCAAGACTTTAAGACTAACTTCTTTGAAAATGAAATCTGAGGGCTGGAGAGATGGCTCAGTGGTTAAGAGCACTGGCTGTTCTTCCAGGGTTGTGAGTTCAATTCCCAACAACCACATGGTGGCTCTCAACCATCTGTAATGAGATCTGGCACCCTCTTCTGGCGTGTGGGCATACATGGAGGCAGAATGTTGTATACATAATAAATAAATAAATCCTCAAAAAAGAAAAAAGAAAAGAAAATGACATCTGAAAGAGTATACTAACTTGCTGAAAAAGGCTGATCAGGTTCAACCTGGCGCTTCTTATCATCACCACAACAAAGACACAGAATCGTCATGTGACCTGCTCTCCTCATGCAGAGTTTTCACACACATTGTCTTCGTATGACCCGAAAGAAGTATTTTTAGGATTTGCCTCTGATTTCCAAATACTGAGCTACTACCAATTTTTACACAGAGATGTAATTTGAGTGGTAGAATGCTGTCATAGTGCTTGTTTGGATATCCAGAAATCAGAAAAGAACCCCAAAGTAAGACGTACACACACACACACACACACACACACACACACACACACCACCTAAAGCTAAGTGCACACGTGTGTACACACTCAAGTGACAGTATATAGGAATTGCCGTATTTCTATTCATACAAAAAGAGCTTTAACTAGTTTCAGACTTTGTTAGAAACGTGTAAACTTCCAAAAATATGATTGATGGTGAATCCACAGAAAGTCTGACTCGGACCAGATGCCCTGAGAAACCCTGACAATCTTCTGCAACATGTTTCCAAGCCTTGCCCAAGAACTCTTGAGTGCAGACCACAAGGGATCCAGGGAAGTGAGGCATGCCTTGTAAGAAAGAAGATACAGACCAAGTCGGAGGGAGATGCTAAAGGTCTTATCAGTTCCTTCTTGGCAAGTTACTGAAACATGAAGACATGGTTTACCGTAATTGTTTTTATAAATGATGTTATGGTCTTTGTACTACTGTATGAGATCAATGGAGCTTGTAAAGGTAGGAAGATATGCGACGGATTTTGTTCAAACACTAGAACCTTGATGGAAATGGTCAAATGTGTCGCTATTTAAGTGTATAACATATTAGACAACTCATGTAGTCCTTATAGAGGATGTTGTCACCTCCACAGTCACAGAGATAAATGGAGCTAACTGTGTGATCTAAGAAGAATGGCAACAACCTTAAATATTAAATTTGATGTTTTTTTACAGACTATATAGAACGACACATTTGCAGGCTCAACATCTCTGCTGACATCTGTGGTGTGTACAGAAGACCAGTGGTGAGGACGTGGTGATAGGGGAGAGTGTGAACTTCCTCTGCACTAACTATAGTAATGATTGAACACCCCAGCACAGCTGACAGGAGGAGGCCTTGCTGCTCTATAGAATACACTATTGCTTTTGCTCCATCCAGATGTACTAGGCTACCAACAGCACTAACGGGAAAGGGTCTGCGCTTTAACTAAGGCTGTAACAAAAATATAAAACTCTATATGCAGCAGAATAATTCTAGCAAAAAGCAGGGTAGCTCCGAAGCTATGGTTGGTGGCTTTTCTTGAAAGATTTAAGATGGCAGCCTGACTTTTGGCACCTTAAGTTTGATTTGGCGATAGGTAAACTTCACCTTCTCCATGGGATCATTACCAGGACATCTGCCCCGAGAATTCTCTTCCACAATACAAAAGCAAAGTTTCTGCCCTGGGAAGCTTACAACCATGATGAATTCATTTTGCTCTTCTTGGCCGGTATCCACAGCGGGGAGAGTCGCAGACAAGACGAACAAGAATAAAATATCCCAAGACAAGCAATTTCAATGATGTGGTTCCAACAGCGAGCATGCCAGGGATCTCATGGCAAGTTCTATCACTGTGCTACTCCCTGCACACAGGAAGAAGTTTGGAAAGCCGATCTATGCACACAATCTATGCTGTTGGCGCTGACACTCCCCGCTCTCTCTGACCCCCAATTCAGCAGTTTAATCAAACGTATCAGAACAGACAGCTGTGGTTCCATTTTCCTTCTGGAAACGATGAGCCTCAGAGTCTATAAGCTCCTCCAACCGACTCCCAGACACCCCCTGCGTTGACAGACAGGCCTCCCTGGCAGCTGTTTCTCACAATTTGAAGTTGATTAGACCAGCAGCCTTTGAGGGCTGATAGCCCCTCTTAACATTTTGAGAGGTCCGCAACCTGAAATGGCTCCTCGTATTTCATTTCGGTGCTTCCCACAGCTCTTCATTGAACCGTCCAGGAAATGTAAACAGGACGCTGCCCCACACTCCTGAGAGCCTTTAACACTCACTTGTTTGCCCGACACTCACTGAGTAGCTTAATTAATTATCTGTGGGTGGCAGATTACATGAAGTCACCCTAGTCCATTAAGTATGCATTTCCTGCATTCAAGGATATTATGAAAACATGGCTGTGTTTTCTTCTGGAGTTGGAGAGTGTTCTGAGTGCCTGTCCTGGTCTGTCTTCATATTTATGTTTGACTGATCACATTTCAAATGCAAAAGTAAATATAAAATATAGTGCCTGAAAAAGTTAAATCCAAACCATGCATCATTTGGACAAATTTCAGACAAATGAGGAGGATTTGCTCAAGCCCTCCGCCCCCCTGAGCCCCAAGGCCATAGAAGAATCCCTGTTCAGCCCTCAATCTTTCCATCACCTTGGCTCCCTGCAAAGGAGAACTCTTTGTGCTTTAGGAAATCTTCAAACCAGGTTTCCTTGGGCCCCACCTGTGGCTGAAAACATTTAATTTGGGATTTCAGTTCCTTTGAGCATCACTGCGATGCCCCATCTGTCATTTCACTTCCTCCCTCGTAGTTATTTCCAATTACATCCCAAAGAGTAATTGGGATGTTGGCACTACATTCCTCAATAGGTTCTTCACTGTTAGATTCCTTAGAAGGAAACTTGTGGAATCCTTCCAGTGCAAAATCACCAAGAAAGCGAGAAAATGCCCTTCATGTCTGCTAATAATTCTCTGTGTTCTGCAGATGGGCTTTGTTTCAGACCACAGGAGTGGGGTGGAATTAAGCTAGAACATCACTCTTATTTTGGAGAGGGGGAGAGTTCTAGAGTGAATTACAAAAAGAAAAAGAAAAAGAAAAAAGAAAGAAAAAAATGAAAACGGTTTTTTGTCTTTTAATTTCTAATTGTACATGTATTTCTGGCTTTTTAGGAAGGCTATGGCTATATGAGATCTGGAATCAGAACCTGATGTGACCTACATAAAAGAAGCGCTCTGATTCCCTAATTAAACCAAGCTGCCGCTGCGGGCTCTGCAAATAGCTGCCAAAAATTCATCCAATCAATCTTCCGTCTATCCTCCAGGAATGCGGGAAGGAGGGGGGAGGGGGCGGCCGGGGTGCGGAGGCCGGGGAATGTCCTAGCTCACGTATTTGCTCAACTGTGAGGGTCCTGCGTGCCAGCACATTCGCCTGGGGTTGGAAAGAATCACGTGGGGGAGGGGGCTGGGAGGCCAGGGGACCAGCGGGGGTTGAAGAGAAAAACAGACTAAATGTTTTAACAGCTGCTCTATTTTTCTTCACCTATTTTGCCCAGGGATCTGATTTCCTTCTGGGCGGGGAGTGCTCTCCCTGGGTCCCGGCTCACTCAGCGAGGCTGTTTACTCTGGGAGCCAGAGTCTTCTTTCCCTCTTTGTGTAAGTCCTTCTTTACTTTTGAGGAGATGCAGAGGGATTCCTGGAAAAGAAAATGCAGTACATATGAATTTTAAGTAGAAACTGACAACAAATGAAGTTAAAATAAAATGGCATCCCCTCCCCGGTTGAATTTTGGACAAAAAAAAAAATGTTCAGGGAAGATGTTCAGGAACGTGCTTTTCTGTTTCAGCTCTAGCTGAATGATGTAGAAGGTTTGTTAATTGAGAAGGATTAGAAAGAGGATGAGGCAGCTAAAATCGGAGCAATAAAACAAATGACAGAGCGCTGTTAAGAGCCAAACATCCAGGGTTTCCAATATCAGATAAAGGTCAAAACCTATTGAAAGGAGCGACCACTTATTATCTTTACTGATCCGCCACTTGGGGTTTGCCGTAGACAATTTTCCCCACACAGAACACTTCCCGAGGCCAACCCTCCCTCGGGTTTCACTCACAGGCACATGCGTGCCCCAGGAGGAATTCGAACAGTCAAAGGTAAACCTTAACTGTTGCCGGTACTCAATTATTCAAGCAGACTTTGGGAGACCCAGCTTACCCCAAGTGGGGTTCTCCTCAGACTTTGTGTTTACAACACACCTTTGCTACTCGCTAAGGTCACGCCCAGGGCAAGCTGCAGTATTGGTCAGGGCTTTTGGCCACCCACCTCTTTTCTTCTCCATCCATGCTTCAACCCTCTTAGCTCGAAGCCTCTGTCCTCACAGAGCATTGCCACCCAATCACTTTGGCAAAGAAGCCGTGAGGCATAGGCCCTTCTTGCTCCCAGTTCCAGGTCACTGCCTTTCTTAAGCTTTGTATTGCACACCTTTCTGCTAAACACGATTTTAAAATAATAATAATTGTGAGACTTTCATCATTGTCTTAATATTTTTGTCTATTTGTTTCTCATGATTGAACTCAGAGTCTCATGCATGTTGGACAAGCAATCGTGTGTGTGTGTGTGTGTTATTTGTCTATGGGTATTCATGCACATACAGATGTACATGTGTATGCAGGTGTCTGCAGCGACCAGAAGAGGGCACTAGATCCCCTGGAGTTGGAGGTAGCTGTGCAATTGTGACCTGCCCAGCAAAGGTTCCGGGACCCAAACTCAAACTCTCCTCCTGACAGAATAGCAAGTACTCTTAACTACTAAGCCATTTCTCCAGCCCCAATCTTTGTGTTCTCCAGCTCTGGGTGACTGTAAGTTTGCTGTCTGTTCATTCATTTCTGGGACCCATTGGAAGCCTTCCAAGATGTGAATGTTATTAATAATAATGCTCTCCCGGGAGGTTACTTAAGCTTGGCAGACGTGGCTAATTTTCCTAGTAGTGTAATCAATAAATAGCATCATCGCACCTGTCTTTGTTTTGTAACTTCGGTACTGCAATGATCTTGCTAAACAATACATTGGCTAACGGTTTGTGGAACCTCAAGGAGATTCCTAGTTAACATGCAGGAAGCTGTGGGGAAGATCTGTTGCTAGGGACCAAGGTAAGCAAGATCAAGCCCTGTCATTAGGGGGTCACAAATGAGGAGGGGGGCTAGATCTGGACCTTACAGGGATAGCTGTATCAGGAAGGACAGAAGGTCACTTGAAACTAGGAAAACTTAGGAGGAAGTAGTTGGAGAGGCTCCAGAGAATTTTTAAAAAAAGCTAGTTAGAAACCAAAGAAAAAGACATTTGTGATGAAGAGAACCATATGCATGCATAGATTAATAAAACCAAGCCACAGAAACAAGAGAATAGACACCATACGCGTGGTGAGAGGAGAATGCGTGAGGGACAGATGAGCATCACGCCAAGAGATGGAATTGTAAAGTAAAGGTCTAGAACTGGAAGGCCAAAGAAGCTGACTGAGGCTCCCTGAGCTCTTGCCGAGAGGAAGGACTCTTTACTGCATGGTGTGTATTGATATGTATTTGAACTCTAAGGTTACTTTTAACCCCTGTTTTATAGGTGAGAAAGTAAGCCTAAAGAAGAAGAATAGTGCTCACATTCATATTGTTAAAGGCCACAGAGTAAAGACTCAAACTCACAACAACACACCTCCAGATTCAATGAGGTGAACCCTTTGTGTTTGACCCATACAGTTGGGATTGTGGTGATATTTTATTTGTGAACTAACAAATGAAGCTTACCTGAAGATCATAGAAGTAGTCAGTCATTAAAGAGACCTTTTATCTCTACCGAATCCTCAGACCAAAGTGGGCAAGATACCGTCTCCACGAATTCTCAGACTAAATGTGCTAAACTCCAGTCTCCTCCCACCTGATTTTCCTCTCTCCGCCCAGCCATAGCCCTTCCTGTCTCCACCTTCCTCATGCTGGAATTAAAGGTGTGAGCCACCACTGCCGGGCCTCTTTGGCTAACTAGTGGCTTAGCTCTGCGCTCTGATCTTCAGGCAAGCTTCATTTGTAATAGCACAAACAAAATGTCATCGCATGGGACTTCATTATAAGTTCAAGGATTTGAGAATAAGGCGAAGGATCCAGAGTTATGGGGATTCATTGTATGGGATACAATGGCAGCTGCAGAGACTATGGAGAGAAAAATGGTAACCATCATGGTTGGAATTTGGACCCCCTCCCCATAGGCTCTTATGTTGAGTACTTGGTTCTAAGCCACTGGCACTGTTTTATGAGGTGACCAACACCTTAAGAGGTGGGAGGCTTAGCTGTGGAAAGTGTGTTCTAGGGAGTATACTTTGCACCTGCCCCCTTTGCTTTATCTCTGCTTTCTGCCTGTCATGGTGGGAGCTGTTTTGCTCTACCCCATTACATTTGCCTGTCCCAAAGCGGTGAAACCAACAGATAGTCAAGTGATGCTCTCGCCTACGAGCCAGAGAGCCTCGCTACTTTGTGTCCTTGCCTCGGGTATTTTGTCACAGCAGTCATGTGGAGCAGACCAAGCGCGTCACCTAGGAAAAGAGAACACAAAAGAATGATTTCAGAAGTGACCTCTAAGGCTGAGCAATGAACAGTAGCGAAGCCATTGAGTGTATTGGACACAAGCCGTACAAAAATAATTACAAAATCCAGACCCCGGGAGATGCTGGTGTCATCGATCAAAGTCAGAGTATGAATACCCTCTAAGAATATGGAAAATAGCCATAAAACATTTTCTGTAGAATTTTCAAGCCCACAATCATTGTTAGGTAAATGACTTTGTTTAAAAAGACAGCATTATTCCTTCATTTATCGGTCATGTGAGCATTTACTGTATGCAAGAGGTAATTCAAAGGGAACTCTGCTTCAAGGTTTTGAGTTCTCTGGGTTTTTAGTTTGTTTGTTTTGTTTTTTTTTTTATCTCTTGCAATTCCATAACTAGTAAAAGGGGTTTTTAAAATATAAATCTGTGGCAACAGAGTCATGACTTAAATGTCCCATGTGGAATATAGCTTCTTATCTATTCTGAATACAGGGAAGATAAAATGTATTTTGATTTCTGAAGAGAATTCCACAATAGGATAACATGAATGTTGGTTTTGGCATTTTAAAAAAGGAACTAATGCAATGATAGAATTAGAATTAAAAAGAATAAAATTAATCTTAATGCTGAAAAAAAGACACTGAGAGCGCTCTATCCACTGGGAGAAACCAGTCTCCTCCCACCTGATTTTCCTCTCTCTGCCCAGCCATAGCCCTTCCAGTTTCCACCTTCCTCGTGCCGGAATTAAAGGTGTGAGCCACCACTGCCAGGCCTCTTTGGCTAACTACTGGCAGTGATTGTGAAACCATGGTTCCCACACATGTTGGATATGCAGTGAGGATATTCCTGGTACAAGCTCTGTCTAACAGAGAGCAGATGGTAGAGAGACTTCTGGTGAGCTTCTGCCATCTCTGTCACTATGCAGTGTTTACACGCAGAAAGGATCACCTGTCCCAAGCTTAACAATGAGATGACAGTGACAATAGCTCTGATTTATTAGACCCCGGTTTTATGCTAGGCATCGTATAGATGCATCGCGCGTGTTCTCACTTAACCTCTGACGTGGTTCTGTGATGAAAACACACGGCTTCCATTTGTAAGGTGAACGTATGAGCTCAGGAAGCTTGAAGAGCTCACTCAGTGTTACTTGGCACAGAGAGTTGAATGAGTAGAGTTGGGACACAGCCTGCCATCTTAGTCTACCCTAATCAATCTCTCAGTTCCAACGAGCCTTTACAGAGGACCGGCGTGCAAGCCTTCCTCTTAGAGATTCTGCTTTGACTAGTTTAAGACTAGCCCAAATGTGAGCATCTTTGAGTCGCTCTCCTATACAAGAAGCAACAGTGCTGACAAGCCCAGCATGGTGTGATGCTGCCACTGAAGGTCAGGGTCACCAAAGTCATAACTTGAAAGAAAAAGAGAGCCTACTTAGGTCCAGTTGGTTCATTGGCCACCCAAAGTCATGCACTATTTTCTAGATTATTGTTCTCAACAATAATTGAACAAGCATGCAAGAAAGACCTATTTGGGTTAAACAACTAGAATATCATAGAATGCATTAAGGCTAACTCTTGGCCTCCAGGGGAGTGTCAAAGTGTTAGGCATTGATTCTTCATTGGTGATTTTTGTTCATTATTTTTAAACACAGAGTTCTAGTCAGTGTTTCTTCTGAACAGGAAGAGTCTGAATGGCATTTGGTGGCCCCATGACATTGGTTGAATCTTAACCCATAAAATGTGTTGCAATATATTTGAATCATCTCTCAGATTTACACCACAAAGCATTTAAGAGAATGTGCAAGGAACTGCCAGAGAGGCTCATCAGTGAAGCTCACTGGCTGTTCTCCCAGGTCAATCCCCAACATCTACATGGCTTATAACTCTATAACACTCTCTATAACTCTAGTCTTGTAGTATAGCTCTCTTCTGACCTCTGTAGGCAACAGACATAAGACATACATGCAGGCAAAACAGTCAGATATATAAACACACATTTTTAAAAAAGAATGTGGGGAAAAAAAAACCAAAGATTGAAGGAAAACAACCAAGAGTAGAACATTCCCAATCCAAACACAACAGTTGAAAGGGACATGAAGGAAGGCCAGAACCCCAGAACCCCAGACCCCAGGAAACTGAACCCACTCCTGCAGCCACTATCCTAATGAGCATTGCTCCTCTTCTGGAGAAACAGCCTGTTGGAAAAATAAATCTGAGCATTAGTACAGTTCGAGCATCCTGAATCTGAAGATACCCAAAACATCTTGAATCCCAGTATGAAGCCACAAGTGAAAACTAGCATGTGCCTTCAATAGACAGGCTGAAACACGCCCTATACTAAAAACAGAGCATACGTTTAGCTTTGGGTTGTGCATATAAGATGTGTACACACCATGAATTAATTTCATATTTGGACTTCAGTTCTCTAAGACAACTAACTCTACATATAAAAGAACATTTCAAAATTTAAGAAATACTAAATCAAAAGCAATTTTGGTCCCAGGCATTTTAAATAAGGTGCATTTGGTCTTTATTTGCCTTTGAAAGTTTACTCTTTCTCAGTGCTGCAAACATCTGTAGCTTCCATTATGTTCCCTTGCGTTCAGTAGAGTGCCTGGCACAGGGGAAGGATTTGAGAGAACTTGCTTTCTTTATGGAAGATTTAATATGTGGATGACCGCAAAAGTATTATTGCATGTAGTTCCAAGTACATATCCATAGGGTTGGAGAGATGACTTGCAATTAAGAGGAGTTATAGCTCTTGTGGAGGACACAAGTTCAATCCCACCGCCAATGTCAGGTGGCTCAAACTACCTGTAACTGGAGCTCAGGAGATCCTAAACCCTGTCCTCGCCTCCACTTGTACATGAATACCTTCTTAAGTAAAATAAAATCTCTAAGTATATCAATATCTATGGATACGAGGAGAATACACATATGTGTACATATCCTCATATGAAAATTGAAAAGTTCTCTTCCCTGCTTTTCCTTTGTTCTGTGGCCCAAACCCAAACCATAAATATACCCAGTTCAAACCTGAATGTTTTCAAAGCACAAACCGCACCCAGGCAGATGAAGATGCTGGAAGACAGAGCCGTGAATGATTTCTCCATGCTGCCCTCTGGTTCTTTACACCACATATGTGTCTCCCTGTCTATCGGTGTTGTCGAGGGTAAACACAAAAGTGCTGGCCTCTTTTCCAGCATTCTAACCATCAGGCCAGAAGGTAAAGAAAGTGGCTTACTCCAAACTTCCACCAGAGTGAGTTTATCTCACGACAGACACAGCCTGGGTTCTAGGATCACCCCAATCCTCTTCCTCACTTGTGCCCACATATCTTAACCACATGAATTTTCAGGAGGGAGAATATCAGTCAGAGATTAAAAGTGTGAAGTGTAGAGGCAGAACTCAGTAACTGAACCCATGGTTTCTGGTTGATCTGCTCTCTGGCCTTGAGAAATTGATCTGGGTTCCCAACAAGTCGTTTCCTTCTCTGGTAAGCAGAAGTTAGAAGTTGGCAGACAGAAGGCATGCTTCTGTCTGCTGCTATCATGATTCAAAAAAGGTATGCTTATGAAACCCTGAGTGTAATCCCCATCCATCCAGTGACAGCTATTCATTGAGAGCTTGGCTGAGCTGGGGTGATTACAGGTGCTTCCGACAGCAGTTATAATCTAGGAAAGCGAGACTGCAGGAAACAATGCAAGCATGAAAAGTAGGGAATTGTAGCTAGAAAGAAAATGCACGGCCCATCCAATCTACAGAAACCGCCAAGGAAACACGAGTGATTCAAACCGTGATGTGTGCTGTCCTAGTCTGTAGACATAATTACTCAGTCAAAAGATCTAATTTTCCCCCTCCCAATTCCATGTGTGAGAGAAGTTTGAGGAGAAGATGTATAAGCATAGCTTTTAAAGAAATAATTGAGAAAAAAATCAAAGCTTTGGCAATTGACAACATAAAAAGGAATCTCGTGTGCTTGCCAGTTTTCCCCAAAATTTGTATAACTTTGAGGTGTGACAGTACAAATTTTCCCTTAGAGATGATGATGCCACTCCATTTCTAGCTGTGATATGAACAGATGTGAACAGTTAATAACAAGTATGTTGTGCTAAATGGAGTTCCTGCTGACTCATACGAAGACCCCCCAACACTACCTCCACACACACACAGAGGGCCTTTAAAGATTTATTTCATCAGTAAAATTATTTAGCCTGTCTCTGTCACCTCAAGAAATGGATGAAGATTGCACGAGACCCTTTTGTTCTTTGATATGGTATAGAGAATTCATTTTTGTAAGCTAATAATAGACAATATATTTTTCACTAAAAAATAGTATAAAATCAAACGTCACTGTTTCCACATAAGCATGGCTGTGTAGAGGCAGTGGACCCCTACAGAGCTGTGTAGATGCAATGGATGATTCCCGACAGAGCCAGAAGTCTTTAGAAAGTGACCCCCAAAATCATGGTTCAAGATGTTACGGAGACATAGATCAGTCACGTACAAATAAGCTGAGAAGTTTTCGGAAAGGCTCAGCAGGAAATACCAAATGTACTACTGCATTTTGGCAGCTACCTCTGACGGGCTGCAGCACGCACCACCCTGCCGCCGCTGCTGCCACTACTGCTGGCGTTCTGGCTGGCAGATGCCCGAGCAGGATGTTAGCAGCCAAACAGGTTTGATCTGCGAAACTGTGAGTTCATGTGATACACAGCCCTTACATGAAATGAGGTGCATAGCAGTGAGTGGAGAGGATTTACCGCTTCGGGGAAAGGTATGCGTGTCAGCCTAGTTTCCGCCACTATCAACTCCCTTCACATTTGTGCTTTGCCCGCTTGTCCGTGGACCATATGTACACACGATCTCAGGCTCTCGTCCCCATATTAGCCCACTATCTCATCTCAACTCCTTACCCCCTCTTTTGTTGAGTAGACAATATCTCTGTATTGTTCTATCATTACAACTAATTAGGTGTGAGAGGAACAGCATAACGAAGTGGTTTAAAAAGTGCAGTTAGAGCCTGGTGACGCTCATTGCTTGCTAGGTGTGAGGCTTTGAATAAATGCTCTCAGAGTTTAAATGCTCTCAATGTCAATTTCCCTGTTGTAAACTGGGAGTAATGGTATTTTTTTGTGTCACAACTCTGCTGATAGAATTATGAGATGATGCATAAAGCATTTAGCAGACATCTGGCCCAGCAGGGTTTTAAGGGAGCTCGTTCTCATCACAGAGCAATTGACTGATGGACGATTTTAGAGGGATCATTCCATGTGGTTTGGAGAATGTGAGCATATTTGGACTCATTCAGACTTTCCTTTCCGAAAGCCTCTTGGAATTTTGACCTTAAATCTTTGCATAGGAGTCAGGGTTGGAAACGTGGCTTATGTCCTGCGGATCCCACAATAAGCCTGTCTTTCATATCTCTGGTTGATTTCGGTACCAAGCCTGTTCCCATTTTGATCCAGCCATTCTGTAAAGTGTATCAGGCCTCAAGTGAGAGCTGGTTTTCCAAGCAAAGTGTAGAAGAAAGCAGCTGAATTAGGAATCATCCCTAAACCAACGAAACCCTGGCTGTACATATTCCAGACCATTAACCAGGTGGTCAGGCTCCTGGACCCTCTAAAGCGCTTGAAACAGACACTTTGAATCCAGATCTTCCCATCCTTATCCTGGATTGCCAGTCAAACAATTAAATGCATTAAAAAATATTCCTCTGCTTTATCGTGAAACATACATTGTGAAAATACCATGAAACATACAGATAGAGAACACTAATAGCTAGAAGGCAGATCATTTCTCTAAGTCTGGATGAATGAGAACTTCAGGTTTAGTAAAAGAAAACCAACCCAAACTAGTTTGAAGGTTATCTTTATTGGATTATGAAACTTGAAAGTATATATTGCCTTTAGATATAGCTGACTTTAAGTGTCAAAGAAATAGTCCTAAAGGCAATTCTTAACTTAGCCTGTCTTTCTTCTTCTCTACCCTTCTCCATGCCCAAGCCCCAGTTGGTGTAGGAGGTTCTTCTGTATTTGTGTTGCTTTCATTGGTGAATAAAGAAACTGCCTTGGCCTTTTGATAGGGCAGAAGTCAGGTAGGTGGAGTAAACAGAACAGAATGCTGGGAGAAAGAAGGGCAGTGTGGCAGACGCCATGAAGCTCCTGTCTGAGACTGACGCTGGTTAGGAATCTTTCCCGGTAAGCCACGACCTCGTGATGCTATACAGATTATTAAAAATGGGTTAAATCAAGATGTGAGAGTTAGTCCAAGAAGAGGCTAGATATAATGGGCCAGGCAGTAATTTAATTAATACAATTTCCATGTGGTTATTTCAGGTGTAAGCTAGCCGGGTGGCCAGGACTAAAAGCAGGCTCTCTCTCCACAACACCCAGTGAAACATCTTGGCTTGCTTTGTGTTGGATTCAACGTCAGGCCTTCTCTATATCTAGAAAGAAAGATGGTCCCGTACAGTCTTAGGCCTTCATAATTATTTCACTTATATATTGTGAAAATGAAAATAAACTCACTCACCCCCCCCTTACACATAGGCTTGGAGATATGGAAAACTCTGGAAGTCCTTCAGTGGGTTAGTCCTAGTAGCCATGGACCCAATAGCCTCTCTGAGTAGGCTGGGAAAGGGGCACTCTTCCAAGGAAAGGAGCTCAGAAAGTTCATGTGTTTCACAGATAACAATGCTGAAAACTAAGGCTGGGGGAGAACAGGCAACTGGCAGGGCCAATTAGCAGCTGGTAATCTCGGAGACAATTCAGGTTTATGACTCCTTTTACTGCTCAGAACCCTCTTAACAAGCAGGAGGCGAGAACAGTACACAGCACTAGGGAGGTGGCAGAGGGAGGGGTGACCTGCAGAAAAGCCAGATGTCCTAGTTTTAATCTGATTATTACACAATGCCAGGTCTATGTCGTTGGAAAGGGCTCAGCTCTCCTGTGCCTCAGTTTCTCTTCCTGTTAAGTGAACACAACAGTGCTTGCCCAATGTATTATTTCACTGTAGCAAGGAAAAAAATAAAATACTACGCGTAAAGAACTTGAAAGTGTCCAATGTGTCAGGATTGCACATGCTTTTGTCATTATTATGACTAAATGCTCAGTAGTGAATGCCTTGGGGATCAATTCTATTGCGAAGAGCAGTTTGCACATACATTACACTATGTCACCTTCATAATAACTTAGTGATGTAGATGCCATCTTCCTCAGTTGGCCAGGACAAAGCTGGGTGCTTGAGAAACTCAACAACCTGCAGAAAATAAGCTATGAGGCGGGGCTCAGGGTTTAAACTTCCAACTATTGGGCAACAGACCCAAGCTTTAATAGGACACTACGTGAGAAAAGGCAAAAGTTCAAAGAAAGTCTTGTGTGAGTCTGAATTAGACAGCGAGCACCTCCCAGTGAAGAGTTAAAGAGAGCAGCCACTGCCCTGGCTCCCAGTAGATTATATTTGGATCATTCCGTTCAGCAAATATTTACTCGTGTACCCATCCTACTGACACACACAGAAAACAAAACCTATAACAGCTTGTTAACCTCAAATTTGAATTGTAAAAGAGTAATTGGGCAATTTAGGCCGAGAGCTCTAAATGGCAAGATAAGAACAAAGGAACCAGGGTGTGGTGCACAGAGAAATACAGGCTGTGGTTACGGTGTGTCTCATAGGACATTACACATGAAGAGCTAAAGGGGCAGGAGCAGCTGGAATCAATTAAGCATGGGTGTATTGTACATGGAATATTGAAAAGTGTCACTCACCCTAAGAAAGTGAGAGTCACCAAAAGGAGTCAAAAGAAAAAGGAGGAGGGTTGGTTTTGCCAACACATGTGCACACGTGCACACACACACACACACACACACACACACACACACACACACACACACTGGCAGTCTCCTACCCCCGCAGACTGGAATGACATTAGTTGACCAGTTTAGCGAATGACATCTGTGTAACGAAAACGAACACCTCCACAGAATATATTGCTGTGCAAGAAAGACACATTATAGCAAAAAAAAAAAAAGGCGCTTTTTTAGCAACTTAAATTTCAAAATGAACACTTTAGCGAGCACCTCCTCCCTTGACAGCCAGTGTTAATGTATTGCTATCAACCTGGGTCTAGGTCTGAGAGTGTGATATTGCCATGTGCTCACTTCCTTTAATGTGCTTGATTTCATTAAATATTGAAGCATGAATAATTCCAACTCATTTTGCAACTGAGAAAACCCAAATTATCTGATTTGCTTCAGGACACATAGCTGGTTGGTGGCCCAGTGTAAAGCAAGACCTGAGTTCCCTAACCCCACCCCTTGGGCTGCTTTCCAATTTTATCAGAAAACATTCGTTTTTCACATTAATTACTTCTTCATTTTCATTTATGTGGCACTACTACAAAGTCTAAAGTAGCTGACTAACCACCACTCGGAGAAGCCCCTCATTGACTAGTTTGTTACCCAGTGCTTCAGGCAACAGCTAAGAACATCCCGCTACATAAAACAGTGTGGACACTAACAGCGTGTTTTGCAATCTGGTTGACTGACATTCTGGCCCCAGCTCCTCCCCTCATCATGACTCAAGGAATCAATCACAGGCTGTTCTAAGATCTGACTCTGGGTGACCCTGATCTAGATTATTACAGTGATAACCTAGGAATCTGGGTACAATCAATCATTTGCCGTATCTAGGCTACAAAGAGAAAAATACTAGAACAGCCACTGTAAGTGATAATTCCAGAAAGGCATGGCATGGGCTGGCACTTCCCAAATCAATGAAGTTATGGCTCTTTTCTTATGAGTTGAGGATACACCCATGTTCTGGGAATGAGGCTCGCCTCCTTCCCACCTGGCACCTGGTTTCTCCTGTTCACACACAGGCTCCACACCTACCAGCCACTCCCGTTGCCACACCTTACCCTACACTTTTTACAACCGCGCTGGACTCCTGGCCAAAAGCATGGATCAAGACCAAAAAAGCCATCCCACACAATCTAAGTGTTATGGACGGTTTGAAGGCTAGTTTCCAAGAGAAAAGGGAGGGATTTGCACCAAATGCATAGTTCAGACAGAGATTTTTAGCATCTTCAATTGCTAAATAATAAACTCGGAAGTCCAAGGTCGTTCCCTACTGTAAACCACCTTTGAGCAGAGTTGGGAAACTCTGGAGGAAAGGAATATATACAGTACACAACTGGGAATATTTGGAGTTGATCACAAATAAGATTTGTTCTTTGTCTTCTATTGCCAGAATATTTTGTCAATTCAGCTTTAAAAAAAACAAAAAACAAAAAACAAGCATACGATAAACACCAGCCATAGTCTTCCTTGGAAGGAACCAATAGAAAGAGCCTTGACTATCTTCCTAATTTATGAGTGTCCAGCTAGAAAGTCTCCTGGAATTCTAAGGAAATGTTATGTCCCTTTAAATTATGACACATTTTCCAGGGACTGCCCCAGGAAATCCTAGGAAATTGGATCTCAATAAAATGTCAAATCGAACGTGTCTTGTCCTGGATGGCATGGACAGCATTTCTAACTGTTTCCCAGTTGCCATGTTCCTTGTTACCAAGATGACATTCTGAAGGCTCAGTTTTACATGATTTGGAATATGTGCTTTTTCAAGATAGTAAAACCGGATCCTGTAATGTTAGGGGTGTCAGTCACAGATGAAAAGAGAGTCTTACCCCCTAAGGAGGGGATCATGGGAACTCGTGATAATTAACACAGACCCTAAAGTCTGAGGCACCATCAAGTTGCTAATATATCAACAACCAATAATTACCTCTAAGCAAAAAGCAGATGACACCAATATTTGTTTTACACATCAGCTTCTTTAAAACTATGAATTAAACTGAAAGTGAGTAAGCTCTGAGATTTCTCGTTTGTTCCCCAATAGGTTGTGATTGCAATGTTTATAAACTCTTTAAATCAAGAATGAAGATTTAGCCCAGATAACAAAGCTGCATTCTTTTTGCTCATACTTCATATATTCAGATTGATGTGGTGGGGCTGAAAGATGAGCACTGGCTTCTCTTCCAGAAGTCCTGGGTTCAATTCCCAGCACGCATGTGTTGGCTCACAACCATCTATAACTGTAGTCCTATGGGATCTGATGCCCCGTTCTGTTGTATAGATGTACATACAGATAACACCCCATACAGAATCAATCAATAAATAATATACAAAAAAATCTATGTAAAACAGGCGGTGGTCATGCACACCTTTAATCTAGCACTGAGGTGGCAGAGGCAGGCAGATCTCTGTGAACTTGAGGCCAGCCTGGTCTACAGAGCAAGGATTACACAGGACCGCCAGGATTGCACAGAGGAACCAGGGTTTCCCAAATCTCCAAAAGAAAAAAAGAAAAAAAAAATCAACGTGGTTTCGCTTTTTTCCTCTCTTCCTTTTTGATGTGCAGTTTTGTTATAATGCAGTATGCAAGTGGAAAGATGATACATATTATTTGAATTAATCTAGTAATAAAATTAACTTAGATATGCATTACCTCAGTTCATGTTTTCTTGGCAATACGGAGTCATTTCTTCTTAAAATAAATGTGCTTGCTTTAAGAACATTTTCCAAGGAATAAGGATTGTATTCAGATTTAGTGGGTCCTGAAATATAAAGTCTTTGTTTATGGGAAAATATAAGATGCCTCAGTGGATGAAGTCACCTACCTTCTGAGTTTGACCCCTGGGACCCACGTGGTGAAGAGAGGACACCTGCAAGTTGACCTCTGACCTCCGCGTGCATGCTGCGCACATGCACACGTTAACATATGTACAAGTAAATTTTAAAAATGCAACTGATAATTTTTAAAGCATTCTTAACAAGAATTTTCAGTTTAAGAATAATTATTTCACTATTTCTTTGTGGTTAGTCTTCCCTCAGAGGAAAACTGAATATAGGAAGCACCACCCAACCTGCCCACTCATCAAAAGAAGCCTTTTAAATATCCCTGCTGAGAACTACAAAAGTCATCAATTTTGCAACATTCCAAGTAAATCCAAATCTATTTTCCTAAGCATCCTCATTAAACTGTAAAAGAGCAAGGAGAGTTACTCAAAACTCATTCCAGAAAACAAAGCCTATGAAGAGTATAATTATTTAGCTCTTTCTTTAAATCTCTTTGCCAAGAATCTGAACTGGCTTAAGCATTCAGCACCTTGCGATTAAAGCTGTGTATCCCTGTAGCTACCGCTGCACACAGCTCCACCTAATCACAGGGATTATCTTCCCAAGGAAGTGGATCAAAGCTTTATTTCCTTGTGGGTGTCTGATAACAAAAGCCAAACAAAATCGAATTCTCATCACTTTTGCATCTGTCCTTAAGCTGCTGGTTCAAGAACAATCAGAATACGTAAGGGATAAGGTCACTGAGAAGAAAAGGCAACCTCCATTCTGTCTCTCTCTCAACTGTTAAAACTGACAGATGACTAACAAGAAAACAGCTGGGAAGTCATTTAGCCGTGTTCAGAACATAATCATATTGTAATAAGGAATATGATTAAGAAGTGAATGTGCATTAAATGACATGAAAACATTTGCTTATATACCCTACAGTCAGCTCAGCTATTGCTTTTCAACTCCTCATAAATTACAGAGAAACTTGGAATCCCCACTGCTAACTTTGCAGAAAGTCCACTGTAAACTAAATTAAAAAAAAATTGTTGCAGTAAAAATTAGGAAAATGACATTACACACTGAAGAACTTGGATTTTTACCAATTATTAATTGATTATTTATTGTAACTATTAGAAAAATACTCAGATATTAAAAAAACAAATATGCAACCTAGGTGTGGAATAGAAATTTGCTTACATCTGTATTTGTGGCCCTGAATGCTATTTCTTCCTGGTTCTTGGAACTGATCCCCTGAGAACTCTAAGGAGGAAGAATCTGCCATTTTTCTATAAACATCCCCATAGACCCTCCAAGGAAAACAGGGGTCTCTCTGCACTTAGCCAAATCATAGCCACTAAGCCATATTTGATGAACCAGACTTCTGTTACATATTAAGGAATAGATTTATTTTTGAATTGCTTCAATTCCCTTACTCAAAATTCCTTTATCAGAAGCATTTGTGAGCAATGCAAAAAAGCTTACCAATATTGAAGAGAGACTTATTCTGGGAAGAAACTTCTGGAAACAGTTGTTTCCTCTGGGTATGCTTAAAGACTCAGAATCTTCAGAAGATTTATGTTTGCATAGACTAAATAGTCAAACTTAGGAGGAAACAGCTTGGGCTTTATAAAAGATTTTCCTCACAGCTTGGAGGCCTAAGAGGAGCCAATATTTATGAAATTATGAGAGCTCATTAAAAGTCGAAGTTCTTCCAAACTTTGGTGGTCTTTTAACTGAACTTAATCAAAAGACAGCGGAAAACTTTCTGTGGAATATTCCTTCACATTATATGAATATATGTTGCTGTGATTGGTTTAATAAAGAAGCTGACTGGCCAATACCTGGAGAGGTAGAAGTTAGGAGGGACTTGCAGACAAAAAGAGAATGCCATGAAGAAGGACGGAAGAGTCTCAGAATCATGAGGAGATGTGGAGAGACGGAGATGAACTTACCATACTGAGAAAAGGTACCAAGTCACAGAGCAGAGCATTGAAAAATATATATATGGGTTAATTTAAAATATAAGAGTTAGCTAGTAATAAGCCTGAGCATTTACAATTAACAATAAGTATCAGTGTGGTTATCTGGGAGCTGCTGGTGAAACAGAAAAGTCCATCTACAACTTTCAATGTAAGACCATTGTGTATGACAATTGTAATAATATTACAATTTTCTTTTATAAGTGTGTGGTTATGGCTCTTTTTTAAACTTTGTTTTTATTTTATTTGCATTGGTGTTTTTTCTGCATGTATTTGTGTGTAAGAGTGTCAAATCCCCTGGAACTGGAGTTATAGACAGTTGTGAGCTGCCACGTGGGTGCTGGGAATAGAACCTGGGTCCTCTAGAAGAACAGTCAGTGCTCTTAACCACTGAGTCTTCTCTCCAGCTTCCTATGGTTATGGCTCTTAACAACACTGGAATAGTCAGAAAACTTACACAATTCTATCTTTTCTGCAGTATAATTACATATTACAGACACCTTTTATATATTCTAGTGCCTAATGTGAGAGTGTTGACAGGCTGTCATATCAACTGAATCAGTTTAAATGTACATCAAACTAATATCATTATAGGATATTTCTGTATGTCTTTCTTCCTAAAGGCATATTAACTATTTCATGTTAACGAGGCACATGCACAAACTGTTTCCTTCATAAACTTTCTGAGACCAAAGAGTATCTGATTGTTCATCTTAGAAAATGAATCTACTTGCTATAAATTGTAGCTACCCATTGAGAACAATGAAAAGAGAAATTTAATCAGAAATTTAAATTCTGACAACACATATACACAAAAACACACTTTGTATATCATGATTTCTCAAACCAAATGTGCTCCACCATTCTTTCACATGGTGAACCATACTGTCTGAGACCTTGAGCAGAACTGGTCTCACAGCTGCCTCTCTGTTACGTCACGTTGATCTCTGGGATAGGTAAGCATCCCATTTCTTAGTGCATAGAAAACAGAGGGAGCATTTGATTCTACCTAGGATTTGGTCTATGTTTTATTTCTCTACTTGTTGGTTTATGGGAGCTAAATACTAGAAAATAAGCCTGGAAAAAAAATATACCCATACTGTTGGGGTAAGGGATGGGAGATGTAATTGATGCCGGAATTTGTCACTTCCTGTGTGTGGAGGAACTCTGGTCAGTGAAAAGTTACAAAGCCCAAATCACATTTATGCTAGTAATTTGTATCCTCCCTTCTTTTAAATCCCCACCTTTTAATCCAGGTTATTGAGGGGAAACTATAAATACAGAAAACTGTGGTATTAATATTTATTGTGCATTTCTCCAGGAGAAAAAAAAGTGGGGGAAGATCTTCCCATGTCTATAAAAAGATCTTCCCATATCTGATGAGGAACCTCCTTCAGCCAATGACCTTTCAGAGGCTGGACCACGTTGGGCATGGCCTTGGGTACCAAAAAGTGTGCAGGTCAGCCACATGTGCTCTCTCTCTCTCTCCCTACTTGCCACACCTGGATGTTGGATTCCACCCCTGTTCCTCACTGTGATCCGTGAGTGTCTCTTGAATAAAGAACACCTTATTATGCCCTATTCGGAGCTAGTGTGGAATTGTTTGATTCGCGCTCCCCTTCCTCTGGTGCATTCCTCTTCTCATGTCTATGATCATGTCTGTGAAAAATATCTTTCCATGTCTATGATCATATCTGTGAAAAGATCTTCCCATGTCTATGATCATATCTATGAATAGATCTTCCCATGCCTATGATCATGTCTATAAAAAGATCTTCCCATGTCTATGATCATGTCTATAAAAAGATCTTCCCATGTCTATGATCATATCTATGAAAAGATCTTCCTATTTCTGCGATCATGTCTATGAAAAGATCTTCCCATGTCTATGATCATGCTGCTATAACAAGAAAGCATTCAGGCATCGAAAGCATGTGAAAGACAGATTTCAATTAATGCCACCAAATCCTGCTGGCAACACCATCAGTGGGATGGGTATTGATTGATGGCTCCCTCTTACTGAATATTTGCATGGTCCTAGACCCGGGCCTAAGATTTTTCTCTCTATTTTATAGCTCAGCAGGTTTATAGTGAGAACTGCATGATCTCTCCTTGTGGTTAGGCATCAAAAGCCTTTGGCTATGCTCTCCAAATATTACATCTGGCATTTAAAAGCAATCATTGGATGATGGGTCTTACTCTCTTACCACTGAGCTATGACCTCTCTCAAAGTCAACATATGACTCCCTGCAGCACATGGGACACACAATAAGATCCTATGTGGATTTTCCTATGAGCATCTGCTAACTATTTCTTTTCAGAATTAAAAGCACCATACATACCCACACATGTTCAGTTTTCTGTCCTAATGTGTTTTGCTATTGTTTGAGGCATCTTTTCAGAATCATGCTATAATTCCCTGTGGTGATTTCGTTAAAAAAAATTATCTGCTGTATCTGTTTTTATGTTATTCACAGGAATTCTTCCAAACCTCTCTGCACATTGTCTCTTCCTAGTTTCCAAATCAGCTCACCTTTGGGTATTCCCTTATAACTGTGTCGTTTGCAATAGCAATGACTGATGTAGCTTTCTTTCAGCCCTCGGCCATCTGTGCAAGCAAAACTTTCAGCCCAGACATTTTAAGCATTAAACCTATAGTGGAAGTCTGTTCAATAGATCTTTCACAAATCCCCAGCCCCCAGCCCCAGAGAGCAAGGCAAGTCAGGCCATGAGCAGGAAGTAATGGAGACAAGGCAGTTTCTGAGCTAAGACTCAGACTCCTAGCCAGTTTATTGTTGTCATGACTACGAGTTCCACATGCCTAAAGTCTGAGAAGAATGATGCAGTGTCTAGCCTTACAGCTGGACATATAAACCAAATTAGTCTGCCATGCCCCTACCTGCTTTGTGGTTATTAGTGCAAAGAGCAATATATCACACAGTCACTTGTGCTGCAGCTGAACTGTGCACACATGGCTTTCTCAGGTCTGTAACTCATTCCCCCCCCCCCCAGCTCCCAAGAATAATAGGTCGAAATCTCAGGGAGGAGGGGGGTTCAAAGCAATTTTGACAAAGACTTCAAATTCTTCAATTAAAGATAAACTAGAAGGTAATTTATAGTAGTTCTATGTAGTTAGGCTATTGGTGTTCTAAGTCACACAGAAGGAAAAGGATTTTGCAGATTCTGTACAGAGCAGCTCAAAACATCATTGATTTGGGAAAGAATGATTTTTTTTTTTTTTATCAAATAGAGTGTTTCAGAGAGTAGAAGCCTGGCTTGCCTGCTCCAGATGTGAAATGAGGGTCTTGAGAAGGACTCTATTCCTTACTCTCCCAGTGATTAATTGAATGACCTAGGGGAAGTAATTTAATCCAGCCATGGAAAAAGAAAATACTCATTTACCCACCAGAACAGGGCGCCTAAGTTGAATTCCCACCTGCACCACTGACTTCACTGCCTGCTGAGGAGGTGCTGCAGTGACCCAGGCCTCCCTCCCCTTGCCGCGTCCATCCCTTCTCACCCTCACCTCCCGCTGCAAACTCCAGTCTTATCACACACATAAATGTTTCAGATTGCCTGTCTTCTTCCCCCATGCAGCTCTGCTGGGTCTGCAGCACCCAGGCCTCTCCGCTGTGTTTACAGCGCCTACTGAAAAAGCTCAAAACTGTGGCCTCGTTCACTCTGCCATCTATTGGTGTTCCTTTTTGAGGGTGCTTGCTATTTTCACGCTGTCCACACAGATGTCCAGGGCCTGCTTCCGTAACAATGACTTGGACCTGTCCTCACTAGCAAGCCTCTGTCTTCTACAAAGGCCATAAGTGCTTTCTTTGTCAAGAATCGACTTTAATCATGTCTCTTCTTTCATCAGGCTTTATGCAGCCCACCCTGATGAGGAGGAATACCCTCTGAGGCTCTGCCTCACCCCTTTGTTTACACATTGACTTCCTTCTTGTCAGATGCTGCCCACCTCAATGAGCAAAGACACTTAGACAGAGGCAAAGTAGGAATGCATGAAATTGGGGAAATGGGGAAAGGCAGGCAGCAATACGGCTGCATCCCGTGTTGATAATGAATTTTACATGTCCATTTCTTACTCTTTCCAGATAATGTACATGATGTTTTCAAGAAAACCTTCAGCTCGTTCTAAAGGAGTGAGTTTAAGGATACAGTGAGTTGGTAGTCAGTGACAGTCATTCTGAGCTTCTTGGGTTGGCTTTTAAGAAACTGGATTAGGTCAAATATGGGAGAATCTGAACCTAGGTAGGATTATTTGCAACCAAGAAGCTATAAGATAAAACACAATTACACTGGGCAGTTGTATGAATTCAGCTAAAATAAACATTCAAACTATATCTCATGATTCAGTCTGTAAAGGGTCTAATATGTTAGGTTCCTACTCGTTGGCTGATGGATACAGAAGATATCAGACCCTTTAAATATTGTTGTATAATGTTATATACATAGCATATCAAGAATATTTGCTAGAGTTATTCTCCTATTTGAAACAACTTAATAAAATACACACTATCCATCTGATTTTGATTTCTCTTTTCTTCCCACCTGCACTCCCAAGCTGCAAAAAACATGTTTAAGGAAGCTCTCATTGTGCCTCCAGGCCATTGCATTAAGTGTTTAGTTTCTGACAGTCCAGTAGGGCATCAACAGGTTATAGAGCCCCTGAGAATGTGTTTGCTGAATATTTCAAAATGATTATTTTGAAAAGTTTTCATAAATATCTAAAGTTAGATCACTAGATTTAGGTTTCTAGATGTGTGCAGGAGACATGAAAGCATTTACTTGGTATAAAAATACAAGTATATCTTATTTGAAGATAACTTTTGCCTAGTTGATCATTTACTGAACATATGGTAGAGGACACACCATTCCACCAAGGAAAAGAGCTACAAAGAATGATGCCTCCAAATGAAGCATTATTTAGTCTCAACATTATTGTCTCTATGTGTTTAGACATACTTACAGACACAATAGTAAGGGTAACTCGTTTGCAACCATCAGAGACTTATTCAAGCTCTACTATCATAAACAAAAAGCAAATGAAGAGCTACTGATTTGAAAACATCCTCAGCATTTAAAACCAGAGAACCTAAATAGAAGGCTATCTTCACTGTGCCCTTGTGCTCTCTCACCAAGGGACTGACTGGCATTGACTGGGCCACTGTTCTGTGTGCCGTGGTCTCTAGCCTTCTTTCTCAGATGGGTTTTCCACTTGCAGTAATTACCTTCCAACGCACTATGCCTCCTGGAGGAGCCTAACCCAAACCCTCAAAAAGGAATGAACGAAAGGTCAGCAAAAAGTAAGATTGCTTGTGAACAGGATGGATGCCCAGAATGTGAACCTCCCTTTGCTGCCCAAATGCTCATTTAAGGTCAGCTCATATAAGAAAAAAAACTGATAGATTCTAAGAAATGAATTATAGGTTAAGTGGAAATTCCGCTGAACAAAAATTAGCTCATTATACCACCATTGTTACATCAACACTGCATCCACATCAGCCTTTTCAAAGGAAGACAGAACTCCTGGGTGGGGTAAGCATGGAGAAGTTGTGATTCTGTGGGTCTTTCCTGACACCTAAATCACCATAACTACACTCCTTCAGTAGAAATAGCAATAGGTGGTGAATATATTACATCTGCAAACTTCTGTCCCCTACCTTCCCACATAGCCCCCATGCCTTCCAGGCGCTGTATGTCTCTGCTTGTTAAGCAGAGCCTCTAATGTCTGGCAATGCATTCCCACACTTTGTGGAATATGTACCAGTTATTGTTACTACCCAGGTGACCCACATGTCTCAAACTGCCTCTTTCTTTCTGTCAGTTAAATTTCTGTTCTTACATTGCTCTTTCTGACTGGACCTCTGCACACATGCCCTGTATTCATTGAGAAATGGAAATTTCATGGCTGTTACAACTACAGCAGGGGGTTTCTCTCCACTGCCCTCCCTTTGCTCATCAGTATAGACTCAAAGGGAAGAGAAGAAACTTTAGACACTCCCTCAAGCCACCCAACTGGCCTCCAGGTGCAGACCAGTGCACCCCAAAGGCCTCTGGTTAGGCTGAACATCCCTTAGAAGCCTAAGGATCTCATGGATTCTCGGTCCTACCTAGACAAAGCCTGGCGTTTATTTTTCTCATCAAACTCCACAAGTCTTGAGATAGTTGATAGAAGCCTAAAGTACAGGGTGTGCTGCCCACAGTTCAGTTGGAGAGTCTAATATGGCAGAGAATTAATTGCCTAAGTGAACAGAAAGAAGGCCAGAATTAAGAGTGCAAAACTCTGTGCCTTCCCTGGAGAGTATACCCAGAATCTTCTTTCTGCCTGCCTCTTGATCCCAAACTGAGACCTTTGCCTAAATCTTCAGAATATTTTGAACTAGATTAATTCTTCGAAAAGAAAATAAGTGGAACATTCTGCCCATTTTGGAGAACTGATTAGAATATTGACCAGATCAGCTACGTGAGAATGGAAAGGCACTGTGGAGCCTCCTGAGACTTGATCCCACAAACGTGGAAAAAACGAGAAAAAGGAAACTGCAGTAGGTGTCAGTTACGGTTTCTTCCTACCCACAGTTCTATGCTTCAATTATCGATGACTATTTAAGCTCCTTGAATACATTCCAGCATTGTTACACACAGAAATATTTGTTTTGAACTGATTCAGTAACGGAGAACTTCATTGGTAAGAGCTTATGCCTATTTGGGGGAGGGGCCTATGTCACAGTGGCAGTGTAGTGGTCAAAGGGCAACTGGCAGTAGTCACTTCTTTCTTTCTGCCATGTGGTTCCCGGGGATCAAACACATCACTGGCAGCAAGTACATTTACACACCTAGTCTTCTTGCTGGTCCCCATTTTTCAGCATTCAAACATTTACAGAGTTATAATATTAGCTTAATAAGCTGTGTGATCATCTCTGTTTAGAGCATAATTAGTGCTACTATGGAGAAACAAAAGTATACATTTTCTAAAATTAGCAGTCCTATCATTCTTTCAAGTCTCAGGGATTTTTTATAGGCATTGATTTGACTCCTTACTTAAACCTGAGTCAGGTTTACTTCCTTTAGTTTACAGATGAGAAATATATATATATGTGTGTGTGTGTGTGTGTGTGTGTGTGTGTGTGTGTGTGTGTGTGTGTGATTTGCCAGAGAGCACAAGACATGTCAGTAAAAGGCAAGATTGGGAAAAGGTATCAGCATGGACTTAAAGTTGAGTCAGTCTTCCTGCTGTACTTCAGTGTCCTTCCACTTGGTCCAACTAGGAAAGCCAATGAAAGTCAAATCAGCTTGCCAATACCTAAAATTTAAACTAGTTTATTTACTTCATTTGCCTAGTTTTCTCTTATAGAAATAAGATTAAAATGCTACCCATTCATTCATATTAAAAATAAGCATTAGCACTGAAATCAATTTAAAACTTTAAAATCAATTGCCTTTATTCATATAGTTAATTTATTAAAAAGGAACAATATAGAAAATGTATTTAGACTTTTTATAGTTTGTCACTCCTGTAATTCTGTTCTCTGGGGACAAATTTGGGATATTATTGTTTCTTTTTGCTTTGTTGAGCTTGAAAATGTCTGTGTTTTGCTGTTATTTTGGGGCCCTGTTTGCTCCCATCACTTCCGGGTGGTCAATTGCCTTAAGTCACCAACATGGTCTCTAGTCAGTGGTTTAGGCTATTGAGTCCCAGAAAAATCATATGATATCAGAGCACCAGTAGACGTTTGTCCCTCCCCTCTTTCTGCCTCAGATCTCATGGAGTGGACAAAGGTGGGGAATGAAGAAAATTTTACCTAGCTGGGATCTGTCCCTGCTTTCTGGTCTTTCACCATCTCTGAGGCTGGACAGGTAAGGTGAATGGGACCTACTCTAGAGAAGTAGGTGCTAGGGTCTATGGTTTGAATCCAAAGGCTGGAGCAAACTGTTCCATCTTACACCGTTGTGTCGGAGTGATTCCTTCACACTCTGTGGTCATACTTGTCAGAGAAGTTGTTACCATTTATTCTTGTGTAGAACCCAGGAAGTTAAGAGGTGCGAGTAACCAGCCCAGAAAACACAGCGCACAAGGAAACCGACCAGCTAGCACGGGGAAAGAAAACAAGGGGCTCAAAGTGTGAAGCAAGAGGATGTGGGTATGGATTCCATACAGAAAACCCATCTGCACCATAAAAAATAAAAACCGTCTACTCAGGAAAGTAGAGGGTTCTTTTCTCCAGGGTCTACGCTGCTGTTCTTCCACTTTCTCTGCCTGTGCTCCCTGCATCTGGGTTGCAAGAGCCAATAAACTACTCCTATTTGTTCATGCTAATTTGAGCTAGACATTGACACCAGCAACAAGCAGGAGGAAAAAACATCCCATTTGATAAAAAGCCTTGACTCTTCTTCAGAATTGTCAACTCCCCATCTTGTCTTCCTACCCTCTCATCAGCCTTCCACAGCCCAACTCTCTGGAAACCTAATAAGAATATTGTTAAGAGCTAAACTACACCGGGAAGTATATTGCTCACCCTTGCCAAACATGTGCTGCTTACTGGCATTTCCTAACTAGTAATAAAACAAAGAAGTAAATACGCACACTCCGGAAAAGGAAACAGACGCACGCAGGGAAACCTAGCTGTCAGCTCACCCCAGGAAACATTTGTCTCCCATTTTTCTTCACTTTTTCACAATTTATGTCTGGGGGAGATTTTCTTGTATTAAAGAATTCTTAATGATTCACTTCAACTCTTGAAGAAAAGCTAAGAATTATATTTATACTAAGTTTCTCCTAAAACTGCCAGAAAAGAAAACTTAGCATAGGGCTGGAAAGATAGATCAGTGGTTAAGAGCATTGCCTGCTCTTCCAAAGGTCCTGAGTTCAATTCCCAGCAACCACATGGTGGCTCACAACCATCTGTAATGAGGTCTGGTGCCCTCTTCTGCAGCCATACATGCAGACAGAATTCTGTATACATAATAAACAAAAAAGAAAAAGAAAACTTAGCATAAAGGAAGACAAACTCCTCTGAGTCTTTCTTTACCACAGAATATTACTTGACAATCTACTCAGAATGATTTTATTTTCTTTACATTGCAGATCCCCAGTTAGAATCACGGAATTGTTAGATTTGTGAAGGAACTGAGAAGTGTCAAGGGTTCTTAGACCTTCGGAGTGCAACACAATCAAGCCTACCAAGGTCCTTCAGGGATTGTGATGGTTGGGAAAAATGCACAGGATACAGAAATCCAACCTGATGAAACACGAACCATGGGAATGAATCACTGGCGGGAGGGGGAGACTTTCAGGGCTACAGAAATGACTTTTAAATGGGTATTTGCCATTTGGGAGAGATAAGGAAGAAAATGAGTTTCTGTAGCTCTATTTTTACATTAGCCTAAGAACGCACTATATGGGAAGTGTATCAAAGAGACAGCAGGCACGATCCAAGGCTTTGCAAAAGCTTTCTGGAATGGAGAAGGGTTGTGTGAAAAATATTATGTAGGAGTTGTGGATGCTTTTGCTCCCTCAGCACCAGAGACAACCAATAAGTAACGTTCACATAAAACACATCGAAACAGATGTGTTCCTACACCCCAGAGATTGCCTTCCTCGCTCCTTTCCTTCCTCTTTCCCTCCCTCCCTTCCTTCCTTTTTGTTTTTTGAGACAGCCTTGGCTGTTCAGGAACTTGCTCTGTAGACTACAATGGCCTCAAAATTCAGAGATCCGCCTGCCTCTGTTTCCAGAGGGGAGGGATTAAAGGCGTGAGCGCCATGACCCAGACAAGAACTGTTTTCTTTTAAGAACCTGAAGTCTGTGTTTCTTTGTTCTGGGTACACTGAGTTAACTGTTTAAGGGGAACTAAATTCTAAAATTGCATTATTTGAAATTGAGTTTCCCACATAAATGCTATCACCTTAGTAAAGAATCAAGAAAGAACGCTGACCCTATTCCAGCTCATGTGATGGAATACCATCACATAGACCTGGCAAACCATAAGTCTGTCCACTTTCCTCAGCTCTCCACATTGCCTCCATGGTTATACCAGAATGTGCATTGCTTTAGAGGCAGCAGCGGTCAGAATGAACCTGCTGCGATTTTACCCCAGATGAAACGGGCCTCAGGCAACATCAGAGAGTTTGCCTAGTTCTAAGCCATGTAATTCGCAAACAGCGATGATAAAATAATCTAGGTTTCGTTCCTGCTCTTGGTAATTCCTCTTTTGAGTGAAATATGGTCTTACTGATCCTAAGGAGCCAAGAGCTCATGCAAGCCGTTTCAAAGACGCAGCACTGGAAGCGTTCCAGGAGAGCCAGACTCTGCCTAAATAAAGGAAAGGGGCATTAACAGATTCTGATTAATTTTTCAAAGGAAAAGAGTCAAATATTAAAATATTTAATATTCACCAAATATGTATTATAGTTAATGTATGGGTAGTGGCGTTCTATAGAATATGTAGGAAGTTTGGGGACAGACTGTTTGCCACAATTTAAGCATGTTTTTATGTCTTTCTTATCAGGAAAAGAAATTAAATTTCGATCCTAATCCAACCTAATTCCCTTCCTTTACCTGGAAACTGTACTAATTGGCTTTCTGAACCCTACTGAGTAGAGAATAATTTTCCATAAGCCTTCTAAACATCGTGGTTGTTTCTAAGGCCTTCGCTTGCGGGAGAGCCCACAACCAACAGGTCAGTCGCTACCCAGAACACAACCCGTCTGAGAAAAACAGGGGCCAGCCGCAAGCAGCGCGACTGTCAACAAGACGTTGAGAATGAACGGATTCGAACCTGCAGCATCGGGTGGTCTAGCAGTCTTAAAAAGAGGAGGGGCTTGCAGGATGGCTCAGTATGTAAAGGTTCCTGTCACCAAGGCTGTCTGTCATCTTGAATTCAGTCCCCTGTACCCACATGGTAGAAGGAAAGAGCCAGGTGCCAGAAGTTGCCCTCTGACCTCCACTCACTCATGCAGCATTCACCATGGCCCCGCCCCATTCCTGAAACATAAGTAAATGCAATAGGTTTTTTTTCCCCCAAGTGTAGGGTGCATGACCGCTGCTGGCACCTCCCTTCTTGGTGATATTTCCACAGACATGTCTTGAAGCATCCAGAAGGAAAAGAAGATCAGGTCCCAGTAGCAAGGAGTGAGGAAACCCTGCTGGAGCAGCCACTGCAACACCAATCAAAATCGTCCTGAGAAAAGGAGCATTTGAAAATGGACCCAGTGCTATCAAGCAGGGCTCGCTCATGTTAAAAAGATAATTTAAAATTTTTCAGTTTCAAAGAATGGTTGTGATGCTGTACATACATTTCTAGACAATCGAGGGGAAAACAGTAGATTTAGTTTGATCAGAGCCTATTACCCACCAGGCATTGGGCACTCACTGTAGAAACTGGATCATCAAACCTGATATGAATTCTACGAGCAGTTGCTGTGCTGTTGTACTGTAAATGACGACAATGGAACTTGATCTTAGGCTCTCCAATACCAAGCACCCAGTAAGCTATAGAACGTATTCTAGCTTGGGACTCTTACATTATAAGTCCTATGATCTTAAGTTAATACCTAATATTAGTCATATGTCCATTGTTAATAAAGATATTTGATGAACTTAAGAATAACATTTTTTGATTAGTGTGTGCGCGTGTTTCTCAGGGTGTCATGGTGCATGTGTGGGAATCAAGGAACAACTTGTAGGAGCTGGTTCTCACTTTCCCTATTTGAGTTCTAAGGCTCGAACCCACGGTGCCAGGATTGGCAGCAAGCACTCTTACCAGCTGGGCCATCTTGTCACCCCATATACTAATTTTTTTTAGGTTCCTATGGAAGATACTGAGGACTTCGCCATTTTTCTTTCTTTACGTGTGTGCCTGACCACACTTATCCTGTCCTCCACAGCTTGCTACCCAGCAAGATGGCAAGGTATTGTTCATGAACTGAGTACAGCTACCTTCATTCACCCCTTGTACAGACTTGTTAAAGAACATTTCCTCTCGCACCCCAGAAAGAATGAGTCTCAAACCTGTATGGAATGACACTAGGCAATTTTATAATCTTGTATGATGCATGATTTTTACGCTATTGTGAGTATATTTTCCAAAAGGTTTCTGCACCCTGATATTAAGTCTCTTCACCAAGCAGCCTATCAAACCAAGCCAAATTAAAAGTCCAGGTTTAATGAGCAATGCAACTCCAACTCCCCGGTAGTCTGGGGTGAAGAGGAGAAAACAGAGGGAGAACCTAGCTTGGCAGATGAGGGGGCAGGATGGAGCCTTAAATGGCCTGTGGGTGTGGTCTTGAGTGCCTCAGTGGGTGAAGCCGCTGCTGATGGGCTTTCTCAGGGGCTGAGTGGAGCTTCCCAGCGCTTTCCCCATAACTTACCCCAGCAACAATATACCTCAGAATAGTTTAAGAAAGAAGTCATGAGCACATATTTCATTTATTAGCACAGTACAGTGAGAATTTGGAAACAGCAGTGAGTAGACTTGACTAGCATCTCTGCAAGTCCTCAGAGGCCTGGATCTTGGATTACCCCATTTCAGCCAATTTTGGAAGGAGGTGTTTGAATACTTTGTAGGGTAGCTTTAGAAAAGGGTAGCTTTTCTAAAAGGTATAGATGTCTTACCTATATTTTTTCTTGATACTTTAAAGAATTTAACTAGCTTGTCTGTACTTTAATTTTAATGGATATTGCATATTTTAGAAAAACTTATGAAAAATTATTTTTTACAACCTAGTTCATTTAGTCATTTTCATGCTAATCTGTTCAAATTATATACACTGGGAAAATAATCCCATTTTATTTAATTTACATCATGATGAAGATACTGAAATTCTTTATGCTGTAAAATTAATTACAAAAGAATGAAATCATAAAGAAATCATATGACTAATGACTGTGCTGAAATGAGGAACAAATGGATTTCATCAGTATATAATTTATACATTATGTACGTTTACATTTTATTACCCCAGACTTTGTGAGCCCATCTACCGAACACACAGAGAACCAATAGGGTAATAGACTCATTTTGCCTATTTTAGTCATGCGTCAGCCACAGTTGAACCTATCTTAAAATTATTACAGTTAAAAATTATGTCAATACACAAAGATAATGCATTGTATTTTACAGTTTGTAACTTTGGTTTATGCAATTGGTAAGAACTTAACTAACTAGACAATGAGATTTCACTATGCAGCAATGTATCTTATTCATGGTAGTGGCAGCAAGGCTGCCTAAGGAGCTAGAGCTTCCTCCTGAGCACTAAGCGGGCTTCCTTCCTTTCCCAGCAGCCGCAGCTGAGCCTGCTCTCAAAAGGTGGGAACAAGTAGTTGGTGGACAGAAGCCGATTCTCAGGCATTCTTGTGCAGCTACTAGAGATACTGCACCAGAACAACAGAGACCGAGTAGGTCAAACAACAGAAAAAAACAAAAAAAATCATCCTGTCGCAGATCTGGAGGTGGCTAGCTGGAGGCCCAGTGGGCAGCGGGATATCTTTCGAGAGCTGTGAGGACAATCCAGTCCCCAGCTCATTCTCTATATTGTTCTTCATAGTGTGTGGTGTGTGTGTGTGTGTGTGTGTGTGTGTGTGTGTGTCTGTGTGTGTATGGTATGTATGTATGTGTGTGTGGTATGTGTATGTGTGTGTGTCCGTGTATGTATGTGTGTGTATGGTATGTGTGTATGTGTGTCTATGTGTGTCCATGTGTCTCTGTGTGTGTGTGTGTTTGCACATTTCCTCTTTTGCTGGATCATGGCCAACTGTGTTCCTTGGGGCCCACCCTCATGATGTCACTGTCATTTAATCATCTCCAAACAATGCCACATTCTGAGGTAATGAGGAGTGGGGCTCTGCCACACAAGCCCTGAGCTGCGCAGCTCCTGGCCCACCATGTCCTGCTCAGTTCTGAAGGGTTGCGTTTTCCTTCCGGCTCTGTTGTCCACGTATCCCTGGGCTTTTCTTCAGAACAGTGGATTGCTTAGGTGTTTGCCTCTATGAACAACAACAACAAAAATCTGTAGTGGAGTTACTTTCCTAAACTCAATTTTGACTCTCGTTTTCTTATAATTATTAACAAAGTTTTTGCACAAAGAGATGCAAGAACATTCTCCCCCCAAAGGAAGTAGTTCTCTTCAACTTTATGAGGATTTAGCAATGCTCCTATTTTTGCCTTTTTTTTCTTTTGTTTCTTTTTACTTTTTGTGCAATTATTCTTCTAGGTAATATACACGAGTCATTCTTTTATGGTTCTTAATCTACTTTCATGTATCTGCATAATACGTAGTTGATGAACTTTAATCAAATCTGAAGCGAGGGTCCCCTTGAGGCCATTTGCAGGCTGGTTTGCTGCAAACCTCAGTGAGGGAATTTGGTTAGCTCAGCACACAATGTATGGGCTAATGAGAAGCATGTCTGTGCTGGCCGGGCATAATGGCCTGGACACAGATACCAGTTGTTAAAGCAAACTACACACCATCCAAGACCTAACTGCCAATGATTCCACGGTGTAACATAACTTAATTGAATAAGCTCTTGGCTTGGAAAATGTAAATAGGAAGCGAGGCGACAAGAGCAAGCACGCCTGTTAGTCAGCCACGGAGCCCCGTACTGGACAAGTTCCAGGAGATTACAGCAGAGGCTGCACTCGCAGCAGAACAGCCGGTATTCACGCCGGGAGACATGCTCTAGCCCAGCAGCCAGTACCCAGCCCAGTGACTGACCAGTTCTACTGAGGACCCAGATATGACACAGTCCGTTCAGTCCCATTTGCAGAGAAATGTGGTCAGCCAAAGGAATTCTGCAGAGTTCTCCACTCTGTAAGAGCGTCCTCAAGGGCAGCTGTTCTCACTCAACCTGTGTGTTACAACTCCTTTGGGGGGATCATCTAAGAATATTGGAAAACACATATTTACATTACAATTCGTAACAGTAGCAAAATTACAGCTATGAATTAGCAAAGAAGTAATTTAATGGTTGGGGGTCACTACAACTTGAAGAGCCATATTGAAGGGTCCACAACCTTAGGAAAGTTGAGAATGGCTGATCCAGGGCCTTTCTCCATCACTCTCTATGAAATAGCATGCATAATTTTCTCTCTTGTTTACTTTCTTTGGACAAAGTCTCAGTATATAGCTCTGCTAGCCTGGGACTTGCTGTATAGATCAAACAGGCCTCAAATTCAAATCTATGCATACCTCTGCCTCCTGAGTACTGGGATTAAAGGTGTGCTATAAATACTCTTCAGAACATTACCTTGTCCACCGTCCACTTCATTATTATATGTGCCTATCTCTTCTATTTATCCTGTACACTAGACTTTTGCTTTCAATTTTTAGTCATAATTTTGAAAGTTGAATAAGAATTGGTGGGGGGGAGTTTAAATTCTACAGTCAGGGAGTGAACAGAGATTTCTAAAGTCAGTTTGTCAGTTCTCTCTATTCTGGGTACTGACATGGAAGGCAAGAATCCCACATAGATCCGTGAGCATTTTGGAGAAGGGATGACAATCTCTTACATACATTAATACATAGTGTATGCCTGCCGTATAGTGAATGCCAGCCGTACACGCTCCACTTATATATATATAGTGTATGCCGGCTGCACACACTCCACACTTGCTATTGGTTGTGACAACCACTAGCAGCCTCAAGCGTGACAATGGAAAGTTGGATGATGATATCAGTTCTCTGTCATATGGAAATACCAGCATACATCTGGGACAAGTCCTCAGGGAGTGACTAGCTGCCAGTATGGCCAGCATGTGACAGCCCTCGTCTCTCAATGTGCCTTGACTTTGACGTCTGTGGCCTACCCTCTCGCCATGCTCAGCTCCTTTCACAATTACTAAACACGAGTGTGGGACACGCCAATTACACAAATACTCAAATTCAGGTCCAGACTTTGTGTGTCAGTTTTCTTGAGTCTGTGATTCTTCAAAAGCTCCCATCTTCTTAGAAGCATCCTACTTCCAAATCTCTAGGAAAGGTTTTACAGAATCGGGTGCCATATTTATTTATTTATTTTATCAGAGTTTATCAATTCTTAAGGAAATGTTTTGGATGAGAGCTGATCATCACTAGGCTGACTTTTTGGTTTTACCGTTTTTGACAGTGAACACCTTCAGTTTCAATCTCTATGTCCTATAACATATTCACATTTATATCAATATGTTTTTATTTGCATATTCTTGAACAAAGCACATATCCATTTAGCAATTCTCTCGTGAATGATATTTTCATATTGATTGTTTCTGTTTCTCTCTGGAGATAGGAATTTGACCTGTGAACTTTCACCTGCTAAGCATGTGTTCTTGTCTGGTCAATTCTCTAAAATAATCGCAAAATAAAATTTTCCTTTAAACAATTTCAAACCCAAAGAGAATGTGTATAAAAAAAATTGAAATTCTGCCTCTGCTCCTGGTTCATCTGTGATATTGTAACATGGTGTTTAGCGAAGTTGTGAGTCTTAATCAACTCAACGAGCAACATTACAAAGCTCTCTGAAACCCCAGATGAAACAAAATTACATAAGTATGTAAATAAAGTCTTAGTTTAGCCATACAAAAATGTTTCTGGGTACATGAGGCCTAAATAAAAGATGAATCTTTTGTGAGCTGTTTTCTCTAATCCATTCTGCCTATACCTGTGAGTGCGCTATGCTGAAGGAACTGATTGGAAACTGAAAATTATAATCATTTTTACTATGAGGCATCATGTATTAACAGAAACAGTCAAAAAAGCTACTCATCAGTTTTCATGAGAACTCACAGGTTACTGAATGAGTTATGTATTAGCCTCATGAGGTTGGTGTTCCACTCTGCATGACCATTTGCAGATATGACACAGCTTAGGAGTGTCCACATTGTCCGCCCGTGAGCTCCACATTTTTTATGAATATCTACCTCCTATTCCACAGGGTGCTTGTTTGCCAACAGTGCTCTTGTCCTATGCTTAGCTGACACAGAGACTCTGTCACGCATGTACCTAGCAGCCTTTGAACCTCCACATTAAGGAGTCTGAATCTCCAGAAGACTGCAGAGGTGGTTCAGTGGTGAAGAGCACTGGCAGCCTCTCCTGAGGACCCGGGTTTGATTCCCAGCATCCACCTGGTCATTCACAACTGACTATAAATACAGTGCCAAGGGACCTGACACCTCTTCTGACGTCTATCGACAGCTGACACAAGGTTGTGCCCGTACACACGTGCAGGCAAAGCTCTCGTGGTGGCTAGTTTTAGGTTAACTTGACCCAAGCTAAGTAACCTGAGAGGAGGACACCTCAATTGAGAAAACGCCTCCATCAGATTCAGCTATAAGTGGATAAACCTGTAGGGCATTTTCTTAATTAGTGATTGATTGGGGAGGGCACAGTGCATCATAGATGGTGCTATCCCTAGGCTGGTGGTACTGGATTTTATAAGAAAGCAGGCTGAGCAAGCTGCAAGAAGCAAGCCAGTAAGTAGCACCCCTCCATGGTCTCTGCATCAGCTGCAGCCTCCAAGTGCTTGAGTTCTTATCCTGACTTCTTTTGATGTAAACAGTGATGTGGAGGTGTAGGCCAAATAAACCCTGTCCTCCACAAATTGCTTGGTCGTAGTGTTTTGTCATAGCAACATAATCTTGACCAAGGCAGCATCTGTATGTATAAAAAAGTTTAAATACTAAAAAAAAAATTAGGAAAAGTTTGAATTTCCAGTTTTTGTGTGTGTGTTGTGCATATGTGTGTACATTTATACACACTCATGTGTGTGTGTGTGTGTGTGTGTGTGTGTGTATTTTGAGTTGTGTAGGCCAGAAGACAACATTGAATGTCTTCCTCAACTGCTTATTCTCTAAGACAAGAGTCCTCTCACTGAACCCAGAACTTACTTCATGGCTAGGCTGGCTGGCCAGCAAGCCCAGAGCAACTCTGCTTCCTCAGCACCAGGATTACAGAGCGTGCCACAGCAACAAGCAAGTGCCTCATCCCTTTAGTCATCTCTCCAGCCCCGACCCTACCTTGGGTAGGGATGAGCACAGAGGGAAGAGATCCTCAGAGGAGACACTGGACTCCTACCTAAGGGCTTGTCCTTTGGGCACAAGGACTGTGCAGCCAACTGCTTGCCTGTAGAGACACACATTTGCAAGACTGATATTTACCTTTGAGAAATGAATACAGCAATCATTGATCCCACAACCATGTGGATGATCTGCTCTGGAAAATGTAAACATAGTGGGAGCCTTGTCCCTCTGAATGCTGGCCACAGAGCTGCACAGAAAACCCAGCGCTCTCAGGAAGGCAGCTTAAATGTTGCAACTTGAAAGGGGCTTTATTTATTTATTTACATGATAAGTGCCTCCAACTTGAGTAATCCTGCAATTTTCAATAAGCACAATTGATATGGGAATGACTCACTCTTGCCTAATAGGGATAAGAATGGACTTCGAGAAGCAAAACGCGGATGGTTCATTTTACAATTTAAAGTTTTGCATTAAAGAAATATACCTCAAGTCGCAATGAAATGATGACTGATGTTTTTCATCAGCATCCGATTATCATTCCATCAGGCACTTTGTCTGGGTCAAAGCAAACACAGCGTGCATCTAGAAAAGTGTGTGCTCCCTGGGTTTAAAACCCACTCCCAGGATATAACCCTGCTTGTGGAATTTCTGACTTCTCCGACCATGCCACAGGAGAGCTCCATCAGTGAATTGGGGTACCGTTTTGTCATCTTCTCCCTTTCCGAAAGAATATCAGTTGCTTTTGCTGTTTGAAATTAGAAAGAAACACTCATTCAACTCCTTTATTCAACCTGTTAGAATAATCTGCTTCTGGTGTTCTTTGTTCTTTGTGCGTGTGAAGGGAGCCATGTAGGCAGTTGGCCTGATGTCCAGCTGTGGTGTGAGATCTTGGAGGAAGTGGGACAAACAGGGGATTTCAGAAAAACAAAAACAAAATAAAAACATCCCTTTCACGGGGCTTCAAAGGAAGCCATCAAACATTCACGAACAACTCTTCAAGAAAGTACAATCCCTTCCCATTTTATTCTGGGTTCAGCCAGAAGTTCAAAAGGGAAGTGATGGATGGCTTGGAAGGTGTTGTAGTTAAAAAAGAAAAAGAAAAGTTCCAGTTCCCAGTGACACCTTTTGTCCTAGATCACATGGCTGCTCCTTCAGAGGGGGACAGCATTATTCATACTCAGGTCCCCCTCTCCTCTGCAGAGGCAGCAACAGCTGCTTCATCACCCTGCAGTCACAGCTGAGGGAAACAAAGAGCTCACCTTCTCTGTCTGAAATTGCAGGAAGGGTTAAGCCTTGAAATGCAATTAATTGCTCGAACTGGAGTTTGGCCAGAACCCCAAAGCTAGCAACGTATATTTAAGGGAGAGAGGTGACGCTTTAATGAAATTAGAAGAGATCTAAATATTATATCAAAATAGACATCACAACATACTCCTGCTCACTTTAGCTTGGAACAGCTTGGAGGGAAAGAAGCTGAGCCCCCTAGAATTGTGGCTCTCCAGCGTCAGTGAAATCCTACATTGACTTTGCCTCACATTTAAAAACTTGCTGCAACCCATAATAACAATTAAGAAGCAGCGCTGGTTTGAATTTCTTGCTGATTTAATCTTAACCCTCAGTTCATGGGTTCCTATTTAAATGGGCAAAACTCATAAAGGATATGTGAAGACCTGGCTTGTGGAGGCCTGAAGCCCAGCCCATGCTTGCCCTGCAGCTCTGAGGCCTACTGTGGATATACCTGAGGCTTTTTTCAACTCAGGCAACATTTGTGGGTCAAGTGGATGCCAAGAGCTGCAATCATCAGAGGTGTTCACGAAACAGTGTGGGCGCTTAGGAACTTGAGACAGCTAGCAAAACCTATACTGGGAGCACTTACCATTCGCTGGGCTGGGGAAGCACAGACAGATGGACCAAATATACTACATACAGTCCAAACATGTGCTAGGTTTCATAGTTGCTATATGGAATAGATTTACCAGCAGGTGGCCCAGCCTGTGACTGAAGAACTGCGTCAGGAGAACAGCAGACAAGAACTTTGGCGGTCATGTTTTTCTCTCAGAAACATACTAGGTGTCTAATATGTTGTAGATGTTATAGTAATGTTAAGGGTATGAGCATTCGGAATGGGAGATTCTGCCATGCAGTTCAACAGGTAATCATACATAAGGCAGCAAGAGATTTATTGCAATCATTTGTGATCACATTTTGGTTCCCTCAGCAGGAAAACCAGAGGTCAGCTTTCTGATAAGAGTTCATCACTCTGTCATATAGGAGAGAGAGAGAGAGAGAGAGAGAGAGAGAGAGAGAGAGAGAGAGAGAGAGAGGAACAGGAGGAGGAGGAAGAGGCAGGGGGAGAAGAAGAAGGAAGGAAGAAGAAAGAAGAAGATAAGGAAGAAGAGGAAGAAGGATAAGCAGGAGGAAGAAAAGAAGGAGGAGGAGAAGAGGAGAAGGAGGAGGAGGAGGAGGAAGAGGAGAAGAGAGTCAGATGCATAACTTAATCATAATGAGTCCCCAGAAAGAGTTACATGAAGCCATCGGATGCCACTTCATTATTCTTCATTCTGAACAAACAAAGCCATGTGTCATTCAACAGGGATTTTATAGACAGCTGACTGCACAGTGCTTCCATAAAGTAATATCATTTGATAATGTCATGGACGTCTTTATTTGCATAGTCAGAACCCGCAGTGTTCACAGAGTGATTCAATGACCTAATGCCTCATTTCTTAGAACACATCCCCGTTGTTACATGACTATATCTTGTTTGCAAATTTTGCTTGTAAATAAACCTACTTTGCCTCAGCTGAAGAATAAAATTACCTCAGGTAGTGCCTGTGTAATGTATTAATTTTGTATTTAGTATGAATATATTAGGTACTAGAAATTCCAACGGGTCCTTTAGGTGTAAAGAGGAATACAACGAGAGTCCTATTTTAAAGAACTGTGTGGTCAATTCAATTTGACATTGATTAAACTAGCTACCATGAACAATGTAATATGTTTCTTAACTGTCCCTACTTATGCTCTATAAGTTTGAAGTGCAATTTGGGTGTTTTCATATTGTATCATCTCATGATGTCATGGGACATCATCATGGGACCAGAACTTGGGCTGGATGAGGAGACCACAGTCAAGGTTGATTAAAGTGAAGGCCTTCACCTGGGAGTGAAACTGAGTCAAATGCCCCAAGTGACCCAGATGCTACCTAGGACACCAGGAAGAGGGAAGAGGCCCAAAGCTTGAGGCACTGGGTGTGAAGAAGAGAGAGAGGTTGGAACTAAGAAAGGAAGCTCAGGTGACAGTGACAGAGAAAACAGCCACCCTAAAAGTGAAAGTAGAAATCATGGGAGGCCAGGTGAGTTTGGAAAAGTGGGTGTCATGGTGCAGAACATGGGTTGGGAGTGGGGATGAAGACACAGATGGAGAGATGTGCTCCTGTCCTGGAGGTCTGCAGAGAAGAGGCTACAAGGATCTGACTCTCCACAAGCAAACAGCAGTTAGCCAGACAGGAAAGGATAGGACTATCCTAGGGAGGCGCAGAGGCCCGTCACCCGAGTCCCTCCCAGCTGATGAGGGTGAACACAACTTTACCAATGATTCCTTAATGGAGCACAGACACGGACAGCGACCCCTGTCCCTCTTCTCTGGATTGTCACTCTACAGATCACAGGCACAGATTCAGGGGATGTGCCAAACTACCTACAAATTCATTTATTATTAGTTTCTATTTGGTCCACCATTCACCAACTAGACTTATGTGCAGCTTCCTAATCCTTTGGTTTCTTCTTCCTTTCTCATAAAAAGCATTAAAGATAGCTGAGGATATGGCATATGCTCTTGCATAAGCAAGGGCCTTGACTCAGTTTCCAGCAACTGAAAAAAACAGCAGCAGCAGCAACAACAAAAACCCAACTAACTGACCAAACAAAAATTGGTGAATCTGCCTGATTCAGTTTAAAAAAAGAAAAAAGAGAATCACTATTTTTATGCCTCCTGATGAAATTACAGCCCCTTATATGATCCTGGTACTTAATCACTGTTAATATAAACTTAACTGCCAAGGGCTCAGGTTACATGGCTTTATTTTGAGGTCTTCAACCTCTCCAGGGCTTATTTTCTCAGGTTTCCCAGCTTAGGAATTGCAGGAGATAGACTCAGGCACTCACCACAAATAAAAGATTTGCCAAAGGACACCATGGTCCTCTGAGGACTAATAGTTTCTGGCTGTTTGTGGACCTTAGGTTAAGCTCAGCAATCCGCCATCAGGTGGCATTTAGTTGCTGTCCCATTGTTTAATCAGTTATTTGGGTGCTAGCCCTGGTGGTGGGAGAAGTTTTTAAAATTCTGTTTAAAATTATAAAAGCAAACAAAAACCCAATCCTATCCTTGGACCAAGCTGCCCCTAGATCACATGACTTTTATCTTTATATGTTTCTTTTTAAGCATTAACAAACCAGCAATCACATAAGATTGCTGCTTAAATATTTGGAGTAAGCTCTGGGATCGTTAGGTGCTGACGGCATCCGATGAGACCTTTGTTAGAGTGGGACACTATGGATAATTTCAACAAGTCTGTTTATTGTTCTGCCTAGTCTATGGTCTTCAGTCTGGGGGTATTAATAATAATCCTCCGAAATCACAGAGCATGTTTCTTAGGAGAATACAAAGCATTCTCTCATACTTTCCCTCTGCTCGTTTCTGCAACATCCCCATAAAGCAGGAGGGTCAGGTATTCAGACAGGAAACCAAAGCAGACGCTAAATGACTTTCCCGGGGACATATGGTTAGCCACAGACAGAGTCATAACAAGAATGTGAGTCCCTTGACATCGAGGTCAGGGTTGATGCCATGGGACAGGAGCTTTTCAAAGGAAGATCTTTGAGAGCTAGAGGCTCGTCTACCGGCTGGACACTGTACAGCTAAGGTCAGCTGCCAAGCCAGGCTGCTTCCGTGCTTTCCTCTCCTGGCTTCCATGCACTGGCCGGGATGTGGCAAGAGCTGTAATGTTGCTGGTGTGAGGTCTCTCTTTAAAACACACATAAAACCAGACCTTTCCTTGAACCCGCTTCTGGGCTCTATTCCACTCCATTCTTCTCATTACCAACAGGATTGGGACCCACAGGCTACAATGCTGGCTTATCTTCAAACTAACCACTTAAATATTGTTTTCAACACGTAGTGAGTATAAATTAGCAGACACTGATTTTTCTATTAGTGAAAGTGTTCCTGAAGACCAGTTGTACTTATTCATCCACTTTAACTCTAACTGGCTTAGTCCTCCAGTTTTATTTTGGGGACAATTTTCCAAATCAGATGACTTCTTAGGAAACATATTAAAGGACTTGTAGTTTAGGCAATAAAATAAATCACTGGTTCCAGTAAATAGCACCACACCCATGCATTCTTCAGTTTTAGAATCTAACTGCTGAGTTCAAGCCTAGTGCCCTGAAAAAAAAAAAAGCTAAAAGAAAAAAAAAACAAGAAAAAATGTCTACAAATAAAACAAGAGAGCTCAGCACACAAGATGGAAAGAGATCCCAGTCTCCACTGGAAGGTTCAGCCCACTTTGAGGAGGAGTGGTGTGAACTGTGAGATAATTTGCACTGCATCTCTGATGTCCCTCAAAACCTGTCAATCTGCATTCCTAGCTTCACTCCTAGTGAAAAATCCGTTTTCTAATTGCACGACTGAGAATTTGCATGGCAGCCCTTCCTGTGCATGCGATCTCTGTGGATCCAAACGAGCTCAAAACTTCTTCAAAGTCTAATGACCAATTTGTGCCACAAGACTTAAAAAACATGTTTGTCATGAAGCATCCTGTGACATTCTGTGTGCGCTGCCTTCATTGGTTTACTCATTCCTTGAAGAGTTCATTTAAGAATCCCTCAGCACATTTTCAAGGCATGAGGACACCAGAAATAACCCCGTGGGTACAGTTCAAGAGCTACGCCCTGGTTCTGTTCTTCCCTGAATGATTGCACTGATATTTACAGGGTCTTCTATTCTGCGCCATTTCTCCTGGCATCAGCAGGCATATGAATTAGAACCCTCTTCCCCAAAATGTTCAGGGACTTCTCACAGCCAGGGCCATAACAGCCTGCATGACACCCTCTGCTGCCATGAAGGACAGTGGTAGATAACAGGGTTGGCACCCATGTCTGGGGAGCCAGGCTCTGTCAGCTTGAGGATAAGAGACCCATTTTCTATCCATGCCTGTGCTTTTTTTTTTTTTTAACTTCATGAGTTAAAGGAAAGTGGATTAGAGAAACACTCTTCCTGAAGACCTTTTGTAATGGTCTGTCCTGTACCTTTAAGGGACGAGCCACACCCACCCCCTCCCCCACCCACCAAGGCAAGTGGATCTTCCTTCTGCTTCCAGCCTGAGCGTCTTACTTTTCCATCTCTCTCCCGAAGAGGCAGCTGCTGTCATGGCTCCTCTCCTCTCCTCCCCTCCTCTCTCTCTCTCTCTCTCTCTCTCTCTCTCTCTCTCTCTCTGTTTCTCTTTCTCTCTGCCTCTCTTTCCTCATCCCCCTTCTCCCTCCCTCTCCCCTTTCCCATTCCCTTCCATAACCCACTAAGTAAATATCCATCCTCACTCTGCATGGTGTGCCTATCCATCTTTGTCTCTCACCTGCTGCACAGGGATCCACTCACTGCCCACTGCTGCCACTCAGGGAATGGCGCCATTTTAGTTTTACCATAACTCCTTTCCCATGTGAAAATGTTGTAGTCCAGTCAACTGGTATCTGACCCAGCTAACAGAATACTCGCTTTTCATATTTTGGGCTATTTCCTCTCAACCAGTCTCCATTTTTAAAAGAAATTATCCCTCTCCACCATTTCTTTCTCTCTCATTAAATTCATGTCCATCTTTTACTGATTTGTTCAAATGCCAGGCCACCTCACAGTCATAGGATAAATCCTTATAGTTAGAACACTCATAGACATCTGTACACTCGATTCTTTTGAGTCGAGTATTCAATACTTAAAGGAGCCTAAAGGTGCATACATTGTAAATTAGATATAATTACACTGAGAAATGCAATTTCATTACAAGCTCCTATTTCTCCAAATAAAAACTGAAAAATACCCCTTCTAAATAACACAGCGTACTTTTGTTTAAAGCTTAATTTCTAGCAGATTAACTCGATCTGTTCAGGGGGCATTGCTTTCTTAATTACCCATCATCCCTTGCCCTTCTCCTTTCTGCCCAGGTAGCTTCAGAGCAATAAGAGATGGCAAAAAAAAAATTTACAGATGCCAGACTAGTAGGTCCTTCACCTCTCTCCAGCCTGCAGCTATGTTCTGAGCTGTATCATTTCTCTTTGTTTTGTTTTGTTTCCAGACATAGTTCCTCTGTTGTAACAGCCCTAGTTGTCCTGGAACTCACTCTGTAGGCCAGGCTGGCCTCAAACTCACAGAAATCCACCTGCCTCTGCCTCCTGAGGGCTGGGATTAAAGGCGTGTGCCACCACTGTCCACTATTATTTCTCATAGCCTTTATCTGAAGGCTGCTTTTCCTCTATATCATCGCCTCCTACTGCTCCTCTGGCTCTGATATACTTAGTCGTTCACGATCTGAGTGATGACCTTCGATTTGACTTTTCCTTGCCTTGATAGTAGGCCTCTTGGCTCCTCTTTCTGGACACTGGGATTTCTTTATGCATGGCCCACAGGGAATCAGAGCTGGTAAAGGGGTCATCGTGAGCTCTTACAAATCTAACAGACACATGACACTAATGTCACTTCCACCCTTTTGGAGTCACTTGTCTCTGTGTGACATGAATATCAACCATTCAGAAGACACTGAAATACGAGAGTCCAAAGCATGCTTGTGTTTATGATGCACTGTCTTTCCTGTTTGAGAACAAACTGTTTTGTCCCTGCTAGAAAGCTAGAAAGCTGTGTCCAAACTGTGGCTAACTGTCCAAATTTTCCTACACTACAAAATAATCTCCAAACCTTGAAAATCTTCTGCCACACTTTTCAATGCCCAATCACTCAGGACGTTTTTTTCCCCATCCTTTAGTATTTGCAGAAGAAGGAAGAAAATCAGGTGTAATAAATAAGCATGGATTGTTGCTGTGTTTGGGAGCCAGAAACCATGAATATTTGTTACTAAATACATATTTGGGACTAGGGTTAACTTCACTAGGACTGAATGAATTACAGTGGTTGGAGACCATGAATGACTTAAAGCCAATATAATCTTAAATTATACTTATAAAAGTATAATATCTGCTGGGCGGTGGTGGCGCACACCTTTAATCCCAGCACTAGGGAGGCAGAGGCAGGTGGATCTCTGTGAGTTTGAGGCCAGCTTGGTCTACAGAGCTAGTCCCAGGAAGAGGCACCAAAGCTGCAGAGAAACCCTGTCTCAAAAAACCAAAAGAAGAAAAGAAAGTATAATATCTAGGGCCAGTAAGATGGCTCAGCTGGTAAAGGTTCTATGCCAAACTTGAAGACCTGAGTTCTATCCCCAGGACCCACGTGGTAGAAGGAAAGAATTAACTCCCCAAGCTGTTCACTGACCTCCACATGAATACCATGGCATGTGTGTGCTGCACCAAATGTCATAAAAAGTGTTACATGCAAAACTTAATAGTTTATTAGCTATTGAGATCAGCATGCAAGATATAGAAATATGCACTGCATTGCTAAACATACAAGAGCTTCTCCTTTTCCTGTGACGTAGGCAGGGTAGTGGTGGCAATTTGTATAGTGTCCACCAACTGGGCAGTGGAGTCTGAGAACCAAACTCCTTCTATTTCCCATTATCAGTATCTCCGGCACACCCTCATAGTCATGTGAAAAGTTCAATACTTTAAGAAATCTTGTCATTTTTCTAGACAAAAATAGTAAAGGATCCTCTCCTAGTGAGTTTATACCTTTTATTTAGGGAGAGATGTTGATAGACATTTTTACATCCATATTATTGTTTAGGAACATATTATAAATTCTTCCCACCCCTTAGCTGCTCCATAGCTACAGAGGCCTGTGTAGCAGGCTTTTTCTTTTGGGCCACCAACCTGTTACCAAACAACAACATGGAGTCTTCTTAGTTATGAATTCTTGGCCTAACTTAGGCTCATTTCTGGCTAGCTCTTATAACTCAAACTAACCTGTTTCTCTTAATCTACCTTTTGTCTTGGGGCTTTTTTTCCTTTATTTCTGTATGTCCTACTCCATGTCTATTAAAGCTGGCAGCTACCTGGCTGGTCCCAGGCATCTATCTTGTTGTCTCCTCTCTCCTCTGTCTTGTTCTTTTTGATCCTAGATTTCTCCTCCTGCTTATTCTTTCAGTCTGCCAGTCCTTCCTGTCCCTTTCCTACCTAGCTTTTGGCTGCTCAGCTTTTTATTAAACCCACTGGGTGCCTTAGACAGGCAAGGTGAAACAGAAACACACCTTTAAATAATTAAACAAATACAGCATAAATAAAAGTAGCACACCTTTATACAGTTAAAGTAACATTCCACAGCATAAACAAATGCCACACATCTTTGCCTAGTTAAAATAATATTCCACAACAGGCCTGGATACAATAAACATGAATTTTCTTGCCTTGGTAGGTAAGAGATGCAAGAAAAAAAGAGGTTCAACATTTTTTTTCTAACAAATACAGAGACCCAAAGCCAAACATTAGGAGGAGCTCAGGGAATCCTTTGGAAGAGAAGCAGGGAAGGACTGTAGGACCCAGAGGGTCAAGGACATCACAAGAAAACACCCACAGAACCAACTAACCTGGGCTCCTAGGAGCTCAGAGAGACTGAACTGACAACCAGGGAGCCAGCATGGGTTTGAGCTAGGCCCTCTGTATATATCCTATGGTTGTGTAGCTTGGTGTTCTGGGACTCCCAACAGTGGGAGCAGGGGCTGTCTCTGACTCTTTTGTCAACTTTGGGGCCCTTTTTGTCATACTGGGTTGTCTTGTCCAGCCTTTATATGAGGGGAGATGCCTAGTCTTATTGTAACTTGTTATGCTATGGTTGGTTGCTTGCCCTTTTCTGAAGAAACAGAGTAGGAGTGGATGGGGGAGGGCAGTGGGGAGGTGGAGGGAGAGACTGGGAGGAGAGGAGGGAAGGGAAACTGTGGTCAGGTTGTAAAAAAATAATATTAAAAAAATGTTTTTCTGGCTGCCTGGAAATCTCTTGAAATAAAGTACTCAATTTTGAGTTTTCACAAGAAACAGGTGACAGAACAGGTGTTGCAAAGGAAGAAACATTTAGCCTGAAGAGAAAGGATTTGCAGGAAAGGACGTGGGCTTGAAACCTTGAGGGGTTGCCGTGAGAAGGCAATCTCTCGAGTGTTCAAAGTGCAGAGTGGAAATCCGGAAGCAAACCTACTGGGGAATGCTTCATATTCCATCTAAAACAAGCATATTTACCTCAGGAAAAATACATGTCAGAGAGAGAAAAACAACTTACTGAGGCCACATGGAGGATAAAATCACTATCACAGAGTCTCAATGTCACACCTCAACTCTTTTCTTTCTTTACCTCTCCTTTGTGTTCTCTTTACATATGCACACACGCACACACACAAACATGCATGCTCGCACACATGTGCACACATGCATGCATACACACTCACATGCACACACAAACACGCACACATGCATACACACAAACATGAATGCTCATGCACACACACAGGCATGCATACACACATACATGCACATACAAACATGCACACATGCATACACACATATGCACACACAAACATGTGTGTCTTATGTCTACTTCATTTGCACATTTATAGCAATATTTTCTCTCCACACACCAACTTTCTATTAAACTTATCTCCCATCCTTTTGCTCATGGCCCACCTTAAACATTCTAGAAAAATGAATTCTGATAGTTCAACAACTCAAGCCCTCATCCCAAGTCCAAATTACTGCAAGGAAAATATCCCGTTGGATGGCTTTTGTCTTCCCCTGGTTTTACCAGATGTGTGCAGAAAAAATAAGAGTACAGCATAGAGCTGTCCTGATTTACACTGTGAACAAGAAAGGCTTTTTCAAAGCAAGGCTTACTGGAAGAGGCCACAGCTTGGGTATATTCAGGAAGCGTCTCCAAGGTCTGTTGTCTACCATTCATTCATCCCACTCTCTACTGCCAAATGTACTTCTCTGAAAGACAGGCCTACAATATCCTGCAGTGAACTATTCGCCCTATCGAAGATCAGATGTGACAAACATTGCCTGACCCTCCATGTCCTCTACAATATAGTCTTAGTGCATTTCCATAGTTTTATATTTTATCTTTTCCCTTCCCTGCTCAAGTCAAGGAAATACTCTACCCTTTCCTCCGCATTGTATGGCCGTGGTTTGCCGAGGTCAGTCCCAGCTTTGTCCATTGCGTTGGTATAATTGTGGGAAGTGCTTCCTTGATTCTCTTCTGTGTCCTGGTTTAGATGATAGAGGAGCAAAAGTCCTTAGTCTAAAGGTCTCTTCCGCTATCAAACTTAACTTCTCCAAACTCAACTATTAATATCTAGGAATATGCCAACATATTTTTGCATAAAATCTCCACTGACCTAATAAAATATTTTCTTCCTCCTAACTCATACAGCATTTTGTCTCTCATCTGTATCATTTCCGATACCTTTCACAGCCTATTATACCTGAAACGCTGACTACCCTTGCTTTCACTCAGACAGCGCAGGTTAATAATGAGAGGGTGTTTAGCTATGGACAGAGGTGAAGCTAAGTGTGTTCACAGAGTCTGAGTGAACACCACGCTGTTGACTCTCGCCTTGAAAGCACTAAGAAACAAATTTGTGTTGATGAGTGAAACCCCTTACAGTCTAACATGAACATGAACTCAGTGGCTACCGTGTGAAATGGGGATGAAATCCTTCCTTCCTTGTTCATTCATTGGCACATCCCTGTTAGTGTTGGAGAATGGTAAACGCGTCGGTCGACATAGCACAGCTGGTGCAGATGGTGGTTGGTGGCTTTGAGCCCTGGTTTCCGTTCAGCTGCCCCAGACTTTCTCATCTTTATTGGCAGTCACAACTCTGCTACCCGAGCAATAGTGTTACATAGCTCTAGAATAGGAACCATTAAGACCAAGAGTCTCAGCACTGAACCCCAACTTTGCTGCCACTAGTTTTGTATCCAGGGCAATTCTTCACTCCTTGCAAGTTCACTTCCTCACACACAACTGCTGCATGACACTGCAAATCCCACAGGGTACTTCTGAGAGCTGGTAGAGACGTGGATGTGGGAGACTTTGCATGTTCCACGTCTGTGTGCAGATTTTATCACCATATGGCTTTAATTCCATGACCTTATGTTTCCCTAGGGACCAATGGAATAAAGCCACATGTGCACAAAGCAGTCCTTCAGAGCTGGAGAAAAAGCTCTGGTCTCACAGCTGTAAGTCCTGCTGCTTTTTTTAAAGATAAAAATTAATAGTATAAAGTAGAAAATACATAAAACCATTTTGATCATGGCAATTTCCTTTTTATAATATTCAAATCACTGTTGTATTTGGTTTTGCACTAGTACACTGTTTGAATGCATTTTTCCTAAAAAAAATAAAACACAATAAAATTATTGAGATATTTATATTTTACCTTTCCCAAGTGCCTTTGCTGGTTAGCTATATGGACCCAGGAATTTTCATTATTATTATTTTGTCGATAAAGACCAACGGTTTAAGTGCTATCAGATGGATTCCTATGGAACCCTGACTGGTCAAGGTGACCTCCACCTTTGAGAAGTTCCTGCCTTCATCAGCATGACTTTCTAATTCTTAATGGACCCTTTCAAATGTCTGTCACCAACTAATCCCCATGACCTATGTACCTGGCTTTAATAATCCCGGCAGGATTGAGCACCAAGTCTGGACTGACTGGCGGCATCTGGACGTGACTGCTCTGGCGTACAAAGCTGGATGTGAGGACGACTTCCTCGTGAACTGGAAGACAAAGAACCAAAAGTTTAGGCCAACACAAGAGCCTCTGGGAAGTGACCAACCAAATCCCCAGCGTTTTAACTGTACCGTCAATCAAAAGTGGCTGGGCAGAAAGAGAAAGTCCAGGTACAAAGTCAAAGAGATTCAATTTGCGGAGCTACAAGTGATAAAGGTCAAAACAGCAGCTATAGAGCCTGGCATGCCTCACCGAGTACATAGCCGGATCAGCTGTCTGGCTATCAGAACATCTGAACTCTCCGCTGAGTGCACAGTTCCTGTGGTAGACTCCTGTCATGCTGCCTTCTTCCTGTAGGATTGCTACATCCATTACTTTAGGTTGGCGCTCTATGAACACAAGTAAAGTTTGACTTGAATGTTATAGTCCATGCAAAATCAAGAGTGCCTTGCACACATTAGGGGTCAGTGACTACCTGTTCATCATTAGAACTGTTCAGTCTACACAAGGTAAGCACTAGGTCTTGGGAGATGTTTAAGCAATGTCTCATTAATGAGTGTGTGCAGCAAATTAGAAAAGGTTTAATAAAACATGTTAGTAAACCACAGGAAAAAAAATGAACTTGAAAACATCCAGAATTGCTTCCAAATCTGAGAATTACAGATTCTATATTCTAAAGGTTAAAGTGTATATAGCATTTATGACATGGAAACTGTACTTTTAGAGAGGGTTAATTTAGTTTATTAAGATTCTTGAAGATGGAATTCAAGTAATCCTCAGCTTGATGGAGAGCATTTCTTAATTTTCTATGGGTTTTAAAAATTATATAATTGCAAATGTTCATTAGGATGTAATTAAATAGCCCTGTTTCCCTAGTTACTAATACGTGCCAGGGTAGTGTAATTATACAAGTAATTATGAAAGGAAAATATATGACTTGGCAAGCTTGCGAAAATTATTCTAGATACAGAGAAGGCTCCACTTTGGGGAAAAGACAATTAAAATGCTGCAGAGAAAAAAAGACATAGAGAATAACATAATAGGATGGGAATATTATATAATGACATGGGGTACATGAAAATGACTACTCTCATTTCCATGGAAATAATAAAAGAATATAATAAAATCTGCTCACCATTCACAGAGGTCCAAGTGCTTGAGGATGTCTTTTGCACTTTGCTTATGTATTGTACCTCTGATTTTGGCTAGTTCATGGCTCTGCATCAAGTTTACTTCGTGGAGATTAATGCAATTTATACATTATATTTTATTTTATGATATACTTAACAATAAGTGGTGCATAATTAAGGCTCTGTGAGATCGAGGGAAAATGCCCAGAAACTAAATACCTTTTTTAAAAAAAAATGTGTTCTTTGCATTTAATAGCATCTGAACTATTTAAATAGCTTAAATTAAATTAAAGGTAATAGAGTTTAATTAAAGTTATAGTCAAAGGAGAAATATTCCCTCTCATAAAAGAAGAGAGTGTTGTGCTGAGGTCATGAGCATGTTTTCTTATTCACGATGAAGAACTTGCCTTTGGTTGAACAGCACTGTATGAAAACCAAAGATTCTTTCATTTTCTCACGTAAAATTCCCCGTTCAAGGAAAATCTCAAAGCTAGTCTGACCTGTCCAGCCAAAATTCCATTGTTTTTCACATCTAAATGTGGTAAATCAAAGTTTTCATATCAGCAATAGATGGTGGATACAAAATTCATATGGGAAACCTGGCTAGCTGATCTCTCTCACATGAGGACAAAGACTCTGCTTCCTAGGACGTGCGAGGACTCGTTCTGGACTTTTGTTTGTTTTTCCTGCAAGCCCTGCTATGGTAGAGTCAGTGGCGGAGAGCCAGTTTCTACCTGAAAGGCAGAAGAAAACGCAGGAAGCCTTGAGGAGTTTTGAGACAGCAAGATGAGACTGGCTGAGAATGAGCAGCCTTGCTCGCTGATTGGTTCAGGCTCAGCTACTACAGTACTGTGGTGGTGCCCATGCTGGTCCTGACCTCCTGAGCTTAAATGATCCTCCCACCTCATCCTGGAGTCGCTGAGACACGCTGGTATCTATCCTCGCTAGACTCTCACTTGACCGGCTATACTGCTATGGCTTTTGTCTAGGTACATGGATTAACATGGCACATGGGCCAAATACCCACTATATCTCCTCAATAAATCAAATTCTAAGGGTTGATTGGAGAGACTGCTCAGTAGTTAAAAGCATTGATTACTCTCAAAGAGGACCTAGCTCAGTGACCAGCACCCACAGCTCACAACTGCCTCTAACTACAGTAACAGGGTATCCATCGCCTCTCTGACCTCCTGGGGTTCCTGCACACACATAGTGTAAATGCATAGACTCAGGGGCACACGCACACACACACACAGAAAGAAATGTTTAAAAAATAAATAAATAAAAATTCTAATACTCTGTAGAAAAAATTCCAAATCTCTAGAGCAACATGTTGTATTAATTTCTCTTTTTTTCTTTCCTTTGTTTTTTGTAGAATTAAATTCTAATGGAATTGCATTGAATGTTCATCTTTATCTTTATAGGTAAATACAGGATTTTGTTTTTACTTTTCCTTATATTTTATTATATATATTTAAATTCTTAAAATTATACTTTATTTTATGTATAGCAAAACAATTTGCATGTTAAATAGCATTATAACTGAATTTTTAAAATATATTTAAACATAAGAGAAAGTAGAAAGGTATCTAGTTACATAATCCATCCCCTTAAAACAACTTAAAAATGCTTTTTCTAAGAGGCTCAATACAATAAATACATTCAGTGACAACTTGTGTTGGATAACTAGTGCACTAATGTTCAAAGGGATGGAAAAGCAAGTACAATGATCATGAAATTAAAATGAGAGGAAGAAGGAGGAGGAGGAGAAGGGAAAGAGGAGGAGGAGGAAGAAGAGGAGGAGGAGGAAGAGGAGGAGGAAGAGGAAGAAGAAGAAGAAGAAGAAGAAGAAGAAGAAGAAGAAGAAGAAGAAGAAGAAGAAGAAGAAGAAGAAGAAGAAGACAGCACTTTAAATAATAAAAGTTAAAATAAGTAAAATTAAATGTCAATTGTTCATCTACCCACACACAGCCAGACTGAGAGAACACAAAACCACTAAGGACTTTCCAACTACAGGCTGAACTCATCTCTCACTCTCTTGGGTTGGATGAAATGAAGCTGTCATATTGCTGCTGAAAGACACTGACCTTTCTATGGGGATGAGGAGAGGAAGACAGGAAGTCTAATCCTCAGAGCATGGGGGCTGAACTCTACTTCTGCTGTGGACTTGTTCACAGATGTGTCTCAGTTTTCCTTTTTAATCATTAGTGCAGCAAATCATGCTTAGAAAGCAGCACAATGCAAGGGCTAAATAATGAAAGAAAGAATTAAGTAATTAGTGAAAGAGTATACATTTCAGATGATTTCAGTCAATGCTTGAGCAAAACCCCAATTAAAACCAAATGCTTCTTTGGGTTATCTAGTACTTGAAGGCTGCAGAACAATTCTCTGGTTTTTCTTGTTTTTTTTTTTTTTCTTTTTTTAACAACAACAAAACAAAGCAAAGCAAACAAAAAATGATCAAATTCTTTTCACTTGTTAACTTAAATGCCTATTATTAGAATTAAATTTGAAAGCAGATCTTTAAGGAAATATCTTTAATTCCCTTAAAATATATGCATTTTCAAATGTGACTTTATGATGACTGTGTTCTTTTGGTGTTTTGAGACAGGGTGTCTCTGTCACTTTGGATCCTGTCAGTCCTGGAACTCTCTGTAGACCAGGCTGGGCTCGAACTCACAGACATCCACCTGCCTCTGCCTCCTGAGTGCTTGGATGATAACTGTGTTCTTGATATATTTCTTAAGTTGCCAGACTCTTCTATAAAACACACAGTGATTAAGGAATCATAATTATCTATGTCAAAAACCAGCAATGGGGTTGAGTATTAAAACCCAGGAAGAAACGCAGCACTGATCATGCTTCTGACTGACTGGGGAATTTGACAAACGACATAGCCCGCCCGGGCCTTCATTTATTTCATCTGTGAAAGAGCTGCTTTCCTGAGGGCTGTATGCATGAAATGAGTGCATGCTATAAAATATGCATAAAATGAGTGCATGCTATAAAATATAGTATCAGCAGGAGAGGTTTCTTCAGGTGTTACGTAAACTACAACACGCAGGTCAGACCAGTTAGAGATTAGATAATATCTAGGGAGAGCAGTGTGTTTAAAAAAATATGAAACTTGGTGTCAAGAAACAAATATTCCTGTCTCAATAGTTCTATCGTATGACCCAGACCAGAGTTCTTCATTCATCTTGTTTCCCTATGTACGGACAAATTAACTTGTAATCTAATAAGATGTACATAAGAACATTTGGTAAAATGGTTAGCCTCCATGGCATCACCTATAATAATTATTAGCTGTTTGGTTTATAATACATGCATGCCAGAAACCGTGTAAACACACTCAAGTTTTCAAAATCCAGGTGTAAATTTCAAATACTGAGACATGTAGTTACAGCATTAGACATCCAAACTTTTCTTTAAATTTCATTTTTTTTCATTCAATATACTTTGGTTATATTTTCCCTTCCCCAGCTTCTCCTAGATCCTCTTTCTCACTTCCCTACCCACTCAAATTTATGTTATCATATGTATCTCTCTTCTCTACAACAAAAACAAAAAAAACCCTCAAAAAACAAGAACAAAAAACCCAAAACAATAAGCAAACTACCGATAAGACAAAACTGCTCAAACATGATAAAATAAAATAAAACAGCCACAAAAATGACAGTGAGTTTGTTTTGTGTTGGCCAACTACTCCTGGGCATGAGGCCTGTGCTGGAGTATGGTTTCTGGTGAAACTCCCTTGGCCACAGGGTGTCAGTTGTAGATAGCTTCTTGACTTCTTGAATTTTGTGTCTTTTTCTTCCTCTCAGTGCTGAGACCCTGTCTGGGTTGAATTTGTGCAGGTTTTGGTTTGCTGCCAGTCTCTGTGTGTGTATATGTGTGTCGGTCCATTGTGTCTGGCGTGTGTGTACATGTGTGTCGGTCCATTGTGTCTGGAGTGTGTGTACATGTGTGTCGGTCCATTGTGTCTGGCGTGTGTGTGTATATGTGTGTCGGTCCATTGTGTCTGGCATGTGTGTATATGTGTGTCGGTCCATTGTGTCTGGCGTGTGTGTATATGTGTGTCGGTCCATTGTGTCTGGCATGTGTGTACATGTGTGTCGGTCCATTGTGTCTGGCGTGTGTGTGTATGTGTGTCGGTCCATTGTGCCTGGCAGACACTGTTACTTGGTTGCTATCCACAACCTCAGGCTCTTAAAATTTTTGACTGCCTCTTTTACATAGATCCCTGAGCTGTGAGAGCAGAACTCTGATGAAGACATCTCATTTAGAACGGAGGGTTCCAAAGTCTTTCACTCTCTACATATTGACCAATGGTAAGTCTCTGCATTGATTTTCATCTACTGTAAGCTTCTCTGGTGTGGGCTGAGTGAGGCACCAATCTATGGGTACAGCAGTATGTCATTGGGAGCCATTTTACTGTCATGTTCCTTTAGTAGAATAACAGCATTAGTGCTTCTCCTAAGCCTATATAGTCTCAGGTTCTTGACCATTTTACAGTAGTTTCATGTATGAGTTTCATCTCACAGAATAGGCCTTAAACCCAATTTTAAAAAGTGGTTTGTTACTCCAATAACATTTGTGCCATTATTACACCAGTATATCTTGAAGGCAGGTTTCTCTTGTAGATGCCAGGGTTTGTAACTGGGTGATATTGATGACTTTTTTCCTCTAGAAGAATGAAGAGTAATTCCCATCACCATGAACACTAGTCAGTAGGGGAGAAGGAAACTTCAGTCTGAGGAAGTTGACTATCCCCAAGAGTATATAAGTAATAAATAATTATCCCCAAGAACAGTAAGCCAAACACCCCCACAATAAAACAACAGGGATTAATAAATACTGCTCATTAATAATTTTCAACATAATGGCCTCAATTCCCCAATAAAAGACATAAGCTACCAGATTGGATTAGAAAACACAATTTGTCTTGCTGCAGCCAATAAACATACCTTACCACCAAGGATAGACACCACCAATAGAGGAAAAACACAGAAAAGGGTATTCCAGACAGACTCAAGAAGCAAGCAGGTGTAACTCTTCCAATACCTGAAAAAATAGACATTAAACTAAAACAGATATGGAAGAATACTTACTATCTATTAAAAGAAAATTCTGCCAAGAGGATTTAGCAACTCTAAACATTTATGCACCAAACACAAGGACACCCACATTTATAAAAGAAACAGCAACAGCTAAAATGACAAATTGACCTCACAGAGTGACAGTGGGTAACTTCAGTACCCCATTCTCACCAATAGACATGTTATCCAGACAAGAGCTAAAATGCTGGAAATAACATCACTAATAAAACAGACCTAGTACTCATCTACGGAACATTCCACACAAGCATTACAGAATATACCTTGTTCTCAGCACCTTATGGAACTTTCTCCAAAACTGAGCACATACTTGGATTCAAAGCAAATCTCAACAGACATAAGAATATTGAAATGACCCCTGGAATCTTATCTGACCATCATGGATTAAAGCTGGATATCAACAACAGAAACAACAGAAAGCTTACAAACTCATGGAAACTGAACAACTTACTGGGCTGAAAAAAATGAGTCAAGACAGGAATCAAGAAGAAAATTAAAGACTGTTAGAATTGAAGGAATATGAAAATACAACAAACCCAAACCTATGAAACAGAATGAAGGCAGTTCTGAAAGGTAAGATCACAACCTACATCAAAAGGCTAGAGATCTCATATTAGTAATCTAATGGCACACTTCAATGCTCTAGAAAAATAAGGATAAAAATCCCCAGAAAAGAGTAAACAAGAAGAAATAATCAACTCAAGGCTGAAGTCAATGAAATGGAAACAAACAAAATAATCAATGAAATGAAGTCTTTTGAAAAAATCAACAGAATTTACAAATCCTTAACCAAATTAGCCAAAAATTAAGAGAAAATGTCCAAAGTAATAAAATTAGAGATGAAAAGGGGGACATCACAGCAGGTATGAAGGAATCACAGAGAATCATAAGAACATACTTTTCAAAACTATATTCTTTCCAACTGAAAAACCTAAAAAAGTGGATAAATTTCATGATATACCATCTACCAAAATTAAATCAATATGAAATTAACAATTTAAACATACTTAAAACTGCTAGTGAAACAGAAGCAATAATTAAAAATCTATAAAACAAAAAAGCACAGAATCAGATGGATTTGGCACAAAATTCCACAAAACTGTCAAAGAATTAAAGTGTAGGTGGAATTTTTTTGTCCCTCCTGGTCCTGCAGCCATTCAGTCCCAAAGATACACATGGAGGCTTATATTAATTATAAACTGTTTTGCCAGTTATCTCAGGCTTATTGTTAACTAGCTCTTAAAACTTAAATTAACCCATAATTCTTGTCTATGTGTAGCCACATGGCTTGGTACCTTTTCTCATTAAGGCATTCTCATCTTACTTCCTCAGAGTCTGGCTGATGATTGACTCTCTGCCTTTCCTCTTCCCAGAATTTTTTTCAGTATTGTCACTCTGCCTATATTTCCTGCTTGGCTACTGGCCAATCTGTGTTTTATTAAACTAATATGAGTGACAAATCTTTACAGTATACAAAAGTATTATCCCACAACTTTAAAGTCAATACTTCTCAAATTATTCTGCAAAGTGGAAACTGAAGGATCATTTCTTAAATCTTTTTATGAAGCCACTATTACCCTGATATCTAAATATCAACAAAAAATAAAATTATAGACCAATATCTCTTATGAACACAGATGCAAAATTTTTCAATAAAATACTGTAAACCAAATACAAGAATACATAAAAATATTATCCACCATGATCAAGTTGACTACATCTTTGAGTTGCAATCATGGCTCAAAAATACATCCAAACTTTTAAAAGATACTGTGTGCTGAACAAGGTGAGCATGAAGGCAAAGAAATTATGGTGACCTAATCATGAATTTATTTGAAAAGTTCTGAGAAAGAGGTAAAATTTTCTGATTCTATTTGATGGGTTGGTGCCTTAATAAATGCTTAAGTTCAAACATATGGCACAGTTGGGACACAGAACTATGAGGCTAGTCAGATGCCTCAGGGAGTAAAGGTGCCTGTCACCAAGACTGATGACCTGAGTTCAATCCTTGAATTCCAACCCTCCCAGAAGGTGCCTTCTGACCTCCACACACAGTACTATACACCCAAATCACGGACACACACACTAAATAAATAAATTAATAAATACGATGCAAGAAGTTCTTTTTAACTTAAGCATCTTTTATGAAAGCTGTGTATGAGACATCCATACTCCTGCATCTTCTCAATTGTATCTTTTTTGTGTTTGCCCCTCTCCTTTCCTACTGTCAAGACTTGGCTTTCCTTTCCAGGATCTCTTTGCTGTCTTTGTCCAGCTTTAGCCTGGTGATAACCACCTTGCTGGGGTGAATGCCCACATGGACAGTTGTGCCATTAGCCTTTTCTCGCTGCAGTCATTCAATATAGATGATGTATTTCTTCCTGTACACTTGGACCACTTAGGCAATCTACTTACATTTGTAGTGTCCTCGGACAACCTGAACTTCATCATTCTTTCAAATGGACATAGATCAAACATTGTACTTCTGCCTCAGCTCTTTGGAAAGGGAGGAAGAGTATGTCTTCCTCCCAATATGAGATGGTGCACTGAAATGCCATTCGTGGTTCTTGCTTCGGTGAGAAGTCACAAAGGAACTGAACTTCATTTTGGTGGCTGCAATCCAGCCACAATAATTTTCAAAGTCCTGTAGCATTAAAATAAAACCATTATGATGCAAGATGCCAAGCTTAAGAAGCAGGAGCCTAAAACTCTCAGTAGATATGCATGAGGAAATAAGGAGGGAAATTAAGGAGAACAGAAGAGAATACTATGTGTGAGGAATCCAAACTGTTCTGCTCTTCCGTTCCACCAGCATTCTGGGCGGGAATTTGTTCAAGGGAGTGCCTGTGTCCATCATGAACCCAGACTCTTCAACAAAAGCGTGGTTCTGGGATGCAACAGACACATGGATTTGATCTAAAATTTCAGAATTCCACTTAATTTGAAAGCTCCCATCTTTTCCCAACTTTTTTCAATCTTTCCTTGAAAAAGCCAGGACAGAGAGGAGTCACTCATTGGCATGAAGGTCATTTGGTAGTGATCAGATGTTGGTTCCAGTGTCTGCCTTCCTGGTTCCTAGTTCTGGTTCTACAGTCAGAGGTGAGTCTTTGAGCAAGCTTCTTGAGTTCTTTGAACCTTAGCAAAAGAGGTTACAAATCCTTACAGCTTTGTAAGAATGAATTGAAAAAATTACAAGCTTATAATATGGTGAATTTTAAACACTGGCTACTATTTTGCTTAACTTTTTCATTTTGTGAACGTTATTAAGACAGATCAGAAAAGAGAACACAATAACTATATTAAGAACAACTTGCATTTTTAAAGTCTTTGCTTTTATATTTCTTTATCCTTTTGCTGTCCATAGAAAGAGTTGTTACTGGCACCAATTTTTGGAGAGCAGAAACCAAAGTATAGGGAGACAGGACAACCCACACAGACATATAACACAGTGGGTGCTCCCAGCGTTCGGTAGGGGTCTTTTGAGTCCAGGAGCACTGAACACTGGCCTGGTCAGGAATCCTGAGGTAGGTAGTGGCCAGTCTTTGTCATGTATAAATTCATTTAAATCTCACACCAATTTCATGGCAAAGTCAGTATAATAGTTGTTGCTTCAAAAAGTTAAAGACTAAGCATGCATAAAATTGATCAGCTATCAACGAGTGAAGGCAAGAGCTTGAACTCAATCTGTTCCATATTTTATAATTACGTTAAGTCATGAATAAGTAAGTTATATAGGACCAAAATATCTTCAAATAACTGATAATCTCATAAATAATCTCAAGCCTTCCTATATCTAGGATAAGGAGAAATGGAGGACATGGAATGATAACATTGGTAGTACCTTCACACATGAGCTGCTTTGCCAGGTATTTTTACTGTCCCTATCTCCACACCAGTCTTGGAAGCTGTGCATTATGCTCCCTCTTTGAAACTGAGACTTGAAGGAAAGCAAAGGTGATGGCAGAGCTAAGACTTGAAGCTCTTATCCTTTTGACCACTTTCAGCACTTGAAGTCTGTAAGCTGAAAGAAATGTGCACATCTTCACCAGCCTCCTTTCCTGCCGACCAGCAAAGGCCAGGTTGTAAGAGCCCATGATCTCTCTACGGCTCCTTAAAGAACTAACACAATCTCTGCCCCCAGAGAACTCGGACCATGCTTAGAAACAACTAATCAGAAAGCAGCCCAAGTGGACATGCAGAAGAGGCCTTTTCTTCCTTATAGGTTCAAATGAAGCTGAAGACAGAGAGGTAAGTGGTCCAAGCAGGAAAGAGTCATTCAGATGCTAGAAAAGGCCACAGTGTGTGGAGGAGGGAAGGGACATTGAGTGGGCTGTGAATAAGAGATGTGATGAAAGTAGAGAGGAGACAAGTTGGGAGTGACAAAGTTTAAACAAGGATGGGAGCAGGGGGACAGGATAAAGGTGGGTGTGGGGTGGGTCATCTAAAACTAAGGAGTATGATGAAGTCATATGGAAATTTTCTTTATAAGTTAAATAAAAATATAATGAAAAATCAGAGTTTGCTCAGCGGTACCCTGCATAGCAGATGATGTCAAATCCAGAAGCCATGGGCTATTAAATAAAAATGCTGGGCACTGAACTCCTCTCTGTGAGTTGTTGGTCACACGTGTGGAACACCTCTCTGCGAGCTGCGGCTCTAAAACAAGACAAGGCATTGCTCATTGTTCTTGGTTGCCTCCCAGAGCTATATGGTAAGTCCCTCTTGCTGGAGATATCTCACACTTTGGGCACAGAATGCGGAGCTGGGAGTTTCTTCCCCACTGGCTAGCTTCGATAGTGCTGACCATTTCTAGGCAGCCAGGTGAGGGAGAAAGTCATCAGTAGCCTCACCTAGCTGCCAGCCTTGCCAGCTCCAATACCAACCTATAGAACAATGTGCACATGGTACAATAGTGGTGCGATTGCTGTATGGTATCTTAGTTTTGTTCCCAGTACTGTGATAAAATACAGCAACTCAAGGGGAAAAAATTTCTTTGGCTCTCAATTCCAGGTGACAGTCAACCATTGCGGGAGGTTGAGGGGGCAAGAACTTGAAGCAGCTCATTATAGTACATCAACAGTCAATTCAGGGAGCAGCGATGCGCATGTGCCCGAGCAACGATGCACATGTGCCCGAGCAACGATGCGCATGTGCCCGAGCAACGATGCGCATGTGCCCGAGCAGCGATGCGCATGTGCCCCTATCACCAGCTCTCGCTTTTTCTTCACTCTAGGTCCCAGACCATAAAATAGTGCCACCTATGTTCAGGGAAGGTCCTTCCCACCTCAGTTCACCTAGTCTAGACTATTCCTTATTGAGACTCCCTTCTCAGGTCAATCTATAGTATGTCAAGTTGATAAAAAAAAAAAACCAAAAAAAAAAAAAAAACCAGCCATTCCATGGGAGTAGCTCATAGCACTGTGACTGGGCATGATGCCTGCTTCTCAGGAGGTAATTCCTGCCTGCTTTGGTGGACCTGGGGAGATCATAGGCTCTAGGAGTGAGCCTATTTCTTCTGTTTTGCTGAATATATATGCTGTCAAACTGCTTCCTCAATAGGTATATTTATTCCCATAGAAGAATGCTCACCTCAGTCTTGGTCTAAGAAGCTTCCCTTTGCTGTAAATGCCAATTAATGGAGACTCATGGCTGGGCAATATACTGAGAATAAGTGACTACTGAATTCTCAGTCCCAAAGGGGACTTCCATATCATCCCTTTCAAGGCACAGAAAGCTTTACAGAAGAGGAAGCCAAAACCAATGTAAGAGGCAGATGCTGGCAAAGAGGCCTTGATGATGTCTTCCGGTATAATATAGCTGCTGCACTCATGAACTCAAAGCAGCCTGTGGTTGCCTGCACAGGGCCCACACAAGATTGAACCTATCAGCATTTAGTCAGCATTCAGTAGGGGAGGAGATCATGGGGAGGCCAGCCTCTTCTCAGAGGAGCTATTGGCGGGGTGGATGAGTCATTGTCCTTGGTGCTTCGTGATGTAGCCATTGTTGAGCCCCCATGTTCCAGGGGATAGTGGCACACCCATGCTCATGAAGATAAACAGCCATGGCTTACAAGCAGAAAGACCCAACCCTAAAAGTACTTGTGTGTGTGTGTGTGTGTGTGTGTGTGTGTGTGTGTGTGTGTGTGTGTGTGTGTGTAGGGGGGGTGATAGGGTGGTAGTAATAAGAAAGGGATAAGGAGTGGGGTCTGAACAGAATGTATTTTATATATGTATGCAACAATGAAATAATAAAATAGTAATAATGAAAAAGAATTATATGGGGGAGCTCTTTTTAAAATGTAAATTCCTAGGCTGAGACCAGAAAGTCACGAGTCACCAGGCTACTTTGATTTCTTTGATTTTAGAAAACAGTCCCTGGTTCTGGAGCCCACATTGAAAGCAATGACCCTGAGGAATAGAAAATCTGTGAGTATGTCTCAAAGAGGAGTCAAAAAACAAAACTGGGTGTGGACCATAGGGGCCCCTAGGAAACATTCTGGGAAGTAGACAGAACTGTGTCCATTTTGGTGCTGTAAGTAGGTATGCTGAAAAGAAGAGGGTGAAGATGTGTAAGCGCAGTGTGCAAAGCAATGAGGCGTGAGCGGAGGGTGTGGGGTGAGAGGTACCCAGGAGAGATGAAACCAGAAGGATGGGGTGATCAGTCACCAGGAGGGAACAAAGGAAGCAAACGGTGTTCACATGACACAGCGAAGTGGTGGGTCTAGCTGTGCACACAACCACCCACGGGAGCTAAAGCTGCTGAGTGCTATTTTAGCAGGCCACTGTTACAAAGCTAAAGGCTCTTTATGCAACACAGGGCCCTAAAATACCTTTGTTGTTCTTTCTGCCCGTGCACGTGTGAAAGGGAAAGCCAGACCTCACATTCCTCGTGACGCCCTCAAAAGATCCCTTGTAAGGGGCACACATGAGAAAATATTTTTAACTGATATTTAATCTCACCCAAAATGGGAGGCCCTCAATTTGGCTAAGAAAAAAAAGTCACCAATTTAATGCTGCTTCAGCAGTGCTCCGTACCTCTTTGTGCTAGCCCGAAGTCAGAGCAGTGAGAAAACTAATGTTGGGTGTTAAAAACCTAGTTTCTGCAAATCTCAAAATGCTAAACCAAAACTTAAAAAAAAATTAGTTTGCACTGAGAGGAAAAATGAGCCACTGGAAGTGGATATAAAGCAGCCCTTACCTCAAATTGATCCTCTAAAGAAAGAAAAAAATCAGTAAGATAACAACACAATTCAAAAAATTTAGTTAAACTAGTTACACTTCAATTAACTATGAGAAGTTCCCAATCTTTTTCTCAACTAAAGGATTCAGATCTTGGAAGCTTTCTCCTTAGGCCCTGGGAAGCAGCAGCAGGACATCAAATTCCATATAGTAGTTAAAGTGTAAGAAAAATGAAAACCCAAGACTCAAAGGCAAAGCAACTAAGTGGGAATATATGTGTATTTTCTTAATTAATTCTTGCTGTAGCTAAGATTCTAGGGACATTGGGGAACTTGGCTTAAAAGAAAGGAGGAAGAAAAAGGAGAGAATTTTAACTCACCTGAAACCCCACCTCACTAGAGTCAGAGGAATGAATTGGAGTGAGAAAGAGAGTTGACTCAATTTAGTGAGAAGCTAGAAGAAGGCACAAGTGTAGGCAGACATGTGAAAAACATGGGATGGATATGAAGGAGGGCCACTGAGCATCTCAGAGAAGTGGTGTGGGACGAGGATAAGAATAGATTAATGCCAGCAGGAGACAGAACCTGCTGGATATATCTCTAGGAATACCTTCAGTGTCAGCAAATATATCAAAAGCATATATTTACCTTCTAGTCTCTTATTTACCAAAGACGCTGGGAAAGTGGATGTAGTGTTCGTTAAACGTCAGTCTCGAGGAAGAATGTGTTTCCCTGTTACAGATACCACTTAGTGGAGAACAAAATATATGAAGATTCTCAAATTGCGAGGCAAATTTAATTTTTCTCATCTTTGTCTAGGTGTGTAATTATCCACAAGAAGAATTCAGGCAAGCTATTACTGAAGAAGACCTGGGAAGTGAGGGTTGGAGAAAACTCAGACCTCCTGGCTTTGGACAATGTAATATAATGCAGGAAATTAAATTCTCTGATAAATTTAATCCCTGGGAAGATAAATCACTATCTGATTGGAGCCCTTATTTGACTTACCACATCCAGTAGTCCATGATTCAGAATATGCAATTTGGCTGGGCAATAAGGCCAAGACTATCATCAATTAATGCCATAGTCTAGAAAATTGTTTAAGATTGGTTCTGAATCCCAGAGCTGATCAGAGGAAAGGACAGCTGATAAATGACTCAGGGAAGATATACCCAAGCAACACCCATTGGTGGTTTCAAATTCAGTGAAGAGTGGTGTTAGAGAAAAACATCACGTCAGAAAGAACAGCATGTCCAAAGATCAAGAAAGAAAATGTTAGCCAGCTGAAGAGTGTCAACTTGCCAGGGGAAAGAGAATATAGGTAAGGAAGAGAAAACACAGATGAAGGGCAGAGAAGAGCTGAAGAAACAGAAACATGAACTGTCAGAACAGGAAATGATGGGACCATGAGATAGACAGTGCATTCCTAGGACCCCAAACTTCTCAGGCGCTACATCAGAAAACATGCCCCTCTGTGTCTTCCATAAACTATTACAGATTTCCACATCCAGACACGGACGATATCTAGATCCATCATTATGAGCTTGAATACGGACAGTGAGAGTGAAGCATTGTGGTTACTGAGTCAGTCCTTTAGCACCACTCTGTGAGGGAGGGAGAATCATATCCTCATTTTAGAGGAGACTGAAGTGGAGCAGGGCTAAATCAGTCAGCACGGGAGCCAGGGAAGTGGGATGTAAAACTGGGTGGGGCACAAACACTTACGCTCCCGAGGGCTGAGTCCTGTAAGTGCTCCAAACAGGTCCATCTAGCCAAACGATCACAACCAACAGCTCCTTCTACAGCAGCACAGAAGAATGTTTTCCTTCTTTCGGCCAATCGTGGGTTTCTGAAGATCTTCACAGTCTGACATATTCCATTAGTGCAAGAGCCCAGGTGACCTGGGAGGATAAGATAATCCCGTCACCAAACACCATCATCAAAAATATAGTCCCTTTTCCTTCTCACAAGTAAATGCCACCATTGGGAAGAACTGCGTTAAGGGGAAATAAAAGAGATCATTAGAGGAATTTTCTTGAAAATGTCACAGCTTCACCAAGGTTTGACTTTTCTTCCTTATGATACAAGCAGGCAAAAAAAAAAAAAATGTGATTACATGTACCTTCAAGTTGCTCCAAGACAGAGGAGCTCTCTTTAAATCAGAAAAAGTCTGTGTCAAACCCATCTAAGGATAATGTTTTCTAAAGATCTTAAAAGATCTTAACGGCCTCAATGAATTGCTACCTTCTCAGGTTAACTACAGAAAAAGAATATAGGTTAGAGGGTGGCATGCTAATTACAACACTTTATCCAAATTCTTTGCAACTTATCCTCTGGAATAAAACATTGAATATAGGCTACTCAGAGAAGTCTCACTAGTGCAAGAGCAGTAGATAGAAGACTAAGCTTGCATTTCCCACCCTGAAGCCTGAAGAACATCCCAAAGCCCATATTCCTTCCGGAGAGGCAGAATTCTTGCAGGGAGTATGAAAACGGACTGACAAATAAGACACCTGGGGTCAAGGGCAGCACTTTCATGGGTAACGTTTAAATTGTTGCCATGTGCTTGCCCTTGCTTGGGAGTCATCATCCTGATTGGTGGACTAGAATTTCCCCTGACTAAATTAGTCTCCCTCTTCTGGATTTTCCCCAAGGAACACAATTTACCAGCAAAAACCTTTCCCTGCTGGCTTTTTATCTTTTTAAATATTCATCATAATATGAAAGAGCCAAATACAATACGTACTCAGGCTCGATTCTTGGTTAGGACTCTGAGCAGTCATCTGATCCAGTGAAAATCTCATTTATCACATAGTCTCCAACATGTCCATTCATTTTAATTTCCAAAGTTCCAGTTTGGGGACAAAAAAGTTCTCAGCACCCATGAGGAAAGCATTTGGAGTTCAACAAAAGTTAGTTAAATCTGTCACTTTTCAGATATTGGAAGTTTTTTTTTTAAGAAATGAAAAAAAAATAGAACCAGGTACATTTAAAATATATTTGCTATACAACATGGGAAAGGAGGAAGGTAACATTTTAATCCCTTCCTAGAGTCTCTTTCTTCTCATTTCCATGGAAAGGTGGCAGACGGGTGGGTGGTTTATACGAGCCTACATTGTGTTGAAACAGTTGAGTTTTGGGTTTCCTCTACTGGATTAGACACTGCTTGAACACAATGTGCTGTCATGCTTTAGAATCTTTTCAAATGAAAGACGCATGGTAGAGGAGCTATGTGAAAGCAGTAAGCTACCCAGCCCTCCCAGGAGCATCTGTATCTGCTCTGATCCAGAGACCGTCTTCAGGCCTGCAGCATTCAGACCAAACAGAGATGTAAATGGGCACCATGGAGAAGCCAAACCTTCAAATTATAAGCACAGTGTATGGGGATGAACCCCAGGTCAATGGCATAGATCAAATCTTTAAAAAGATCATAGAAACAAACTTCCCAAATTAGACAAAGACAAACCTAAACAGACACAAGAAGTACATGTAACACCAAATAGACACGACTAGAAAAAGAATCCCCACAGCATATCATAGTTAAAACATTGAGTGTATGTAACAAGAAAGTGCATTGAAAGGTGTAAGAGGGGGGAAAACCCACAAGTGACATCATAAAGGAAAATCCATCTGAATAAAGCTAATTTATCAAGAGAAAGTCTGGAAACCAGAAGAGCCAGGAGTGATGCATTCCAAGTACAAAAAGGCTATGACAACCAGCCTAGATTAATACATCCAGAAAAGTTCACCATAAGTGAAAAAGCAAGACCAACTTCCCACAATATAAACAGCCTTAAAAAATTAAAATTCAACAAACCTAGAGAAAATACAGAAAGCAATATCTGGGGTTGAAGAAAAGACTGCTTATAGTCAAGAGACTGTGGATAGAAATACAAATCCACTGAGAAAACAAACAAAAATTAACAAAACTTTAACTGCATAGTTATTGCACACATTTCTATAATAACTTTAAACATCAGTGGCCTCATTCCTCCAATCAAAATTCACAGGCTGACTGAATGGATCAGGAAACAAAATCCATCTATCTGCTATCTACAAAAATTAAAACAAATCTAAACTTCAAAGATAGACACCACCTTAAAGGATGGATAACAGTACTCCAATCGTCACTGAATGTGAAGAAGTCAAGCTGATGCCTAATTAGAGCCTTCACTCCTACCTCCCAGTATTCATGAACTAGAAGGAGCTCTGAATGCTACCGGAAGAGAAACGTAAACATCAACCTAACTACAAACCCTGTAATTTTAGGGTTTAAAATCGTCACCTGCCTGCATGACATGCTGGTACAATAGTGTCACAGACGTTGTAGGAGTAACCTACCATGGTCTGGGTGGATTTAAGGGCCACTTCATAAGATGGAACGTATGGACAACACACGGCTCAGTTAACAAAGAACCTGATGTTAGACAGGCCATGGGCTTACAGGGGAACCAAATATTACTGTTCTGCTAAAAGAGCATTGCAATTAAATAACTTTTAATGGCATTCCACTATAACCAGAAATCAGTGTCTCCTTCAGCCATCATCAGAGAAGATTCCTCTTGCAATAGATGAGAATTAATAAAAAAAAATCCACTACCAAAGAATGTGAGGAGAAGTGAGAGTTCTAAATGGGATGTCTTCATCAAATCCCAACCTTGAGGGCTCAGGGAGCTATGTGAAGAGGCAGGAAAGGTTGTAAGAGCCAGAAGAGATGAATGGCACCAAGGAAATAGTGTCTTCCAGACTCAACAGGACTGAGGCACAGATGAGCTCAGCATGTACAGGACCTGCACAGGTCCCGGCACCAAGGGGGAAAGTGATCTGTACAAAGAAATATCAGAATTAAAGGCATCTTATATCAAATTGGACTTAAGAGAGATCTACAGAAAATTCCTCCCAAATAGCAAAAACACACATATGTGTATACATAAATATATGGATATAACAACAATTAATAAAAAAAAGAGGTCATGAATTTGAAAGAGAGCAAGAAGGGGCACATGTGAGGGTTTAGAAGGAGGAAAGAGAAAGGGGATTTATTTAATTTAATTGTAATGTCAAAAAATAAAAGACTTTTTTAAAGAAGACAGTCTGTACTCTCACTTTTACAGGTAGTAAGTTGCTGTGAAATAGACCTTCAGTCATACTTTTCAAAAGAAAGGAACTCCACGAAATGTGCACTTTGGCTATTAACTTATGGTTATGAAGTGTTCTTCTTAATCTTTACATTTATGGATGAAAACTTAGGTTGAGACACACAATAAAGAACATGGAGCCAGGTATGATAACGGTGTGGGCCAATACTTTGTCAACCTGACATAGACCAGGTTCATTTGGAAAGAGGGAATCTTATTAAGAAAATGCCTTCATCAAATTGTCTGGTGAGTAAGTCTGTGGGGGCATTTTTTCTTGATTAACGATTGATGTGAGAGGGCCCATCCACTGTGGGCAGTGTTCTTGGGAAGTATAAGAAAGATAACTGAATATGAACCCAGAAAACAAACCGTTCGGTAGCTTCCATCCATGGTCCCTTCCTATGTCGTTCTTAGCCTGACTCCCTTCAATGATTGACAAAGAAGCTCTCTTTTCTCCAATGTGGTTTTGATGAGTGTTTTATTAAAGCAACAGAAGCCTAAATACAGGAGTGTGTGTGCATCCAAGTCCTGGTGAGGCTGAGACTGGAGGAGTGCCAGTTCCAAACCAGTCAGGGCTATATATCATCATGACCTTGCATCGAACAAACAAACAGCATAGAACATACTGTGTCCAAAACCAAGTGCATTTGGATCTGCAATGATTTGAGGATGGATATGAAGAAGAACCATTGTATTATTCAAGAGGGGGAAAAACTATAGTAGATACTAAGATACTACATTATATTTAAATATTAAAATTAAACCATCGTTAAGGCATTACTATACAGCAATGACCTTGTGAGAAGTAAAAGCCAGACATAAATGCAAAAGCCCACCTGCTCTGATAATCCCACTGCGCTTCTGTGTCTCCCTGAAACTCTCTGTGTTGATTAAGATGCTTTTTAATGAATCAAGGTTGAGGGTTATTGATCAATAAAAGTCTTTATGATTCAGCTGCTATGGAACTGTCTACCATCCCCCAGCCTCGGGGGATGCTTTTCCAGCCATGCCAAGTTGATTCTTGGAAATTTACATGCTGCTATCTGTTTGACAATAAATTGGTGTGTAAATCCCTTATGTGATACACAGGCCCAGCCTTTTATAATAACAAGCTGTAGATTTTAATGGTCAGTTTGTCTTTTTGCTTTATTTCTTCTGAAACCTGGCCTTATTCTCCACAGAGGTTACGCTAAAGAGAAGGTATTTTGTTCCCTGTGAGCCCGATCCATTCTCTGTGCTTCAGATTTCATCCCACAATGCCTACCGCCTCACACTTTTTGCCTGAAAAGATGTGTTTTCTATCTTTTCTTTCTAGATACACAAACATATTTTGAAGGATGTCATTCAAGCCAATCTCCAAAGCTTGTTTGAAACCTGCCCCCTCTGCTGGGTTTGTCACTGGCTCTGTGACACTGAGGAAGTTGAAGTCTCTTCCCTGTTCCTCAGACACAAAATACAGGAACAAATAAAACTGTTCTGTCTTGGTGTTCTGTTGTTGGTTAAGAAACACCATGACCTCAGCAATTCGTGTGTGTGTGTGTGTGTGTGTGTGTGTGTGTGTGTGTGTGTGTGTGTGTGTGTGTGACATTTACCAATTAATTGGGGATGGCAGACATGGTGCTAGAGAGGTAGCTGAGAGTGCTTCATCCGGACGGTAGGCAGCAGGAAGAGAGAACCACTTGGCCAAGTCTGGGCTTTTGAAACCTTAAAGTCCACCCCCAGCGACAGAGTTCCTCCAACTAGGCCATACCTCCTAATACTTTGGAACAGTGTTACTCCCTGGTGACTAAGCATTTGAATATATGAGCCTTTGAGGGCCATTCTTATTCACACCACCACAAATCCCATAGGACTTCTGTGAGAGTAAGCTGAGTTAGTCATTCCTCCTCTGCTGCCTTCTTTGTTTCTTGGGATTTTCATTTTGGAACAGGGTCTATGTAGCCCAGGCTAGTCTCACTGTGCCACTACATACCTGAGAACTTGGACCTTAGAACTTCTGCCTCCATCTCCCAAATCCTGGAATTACAGGTATGAACCCACCACACCAAACAATTAAAGTTCTTGTGGTCCATGCAGTACATAACTTCACAGTAAGTGTGAGTGATTAGGATTATTTGCTTATGTAAAGATTATAAATTTATGAGTTAGACATTTAAATACCCACTCCATGGCTAGATATAGTGGCAAGTGCTTTCAAATATTTTAATTTCAAATATTTTAATCAATTGCAAACTGTACAGTGGCATTTAAATAGAGATCTTTTCCCCTGTCTCACTAATACATAAACTGAAATCCAGAGAGCTTATGTGATTTGCCTGAGCTTACACAGCCAGCAAGCACCTAGCTTGCACTTGACTTGAGAAACACAGGACATGGAGGCTTTGAAGCAGATCTTCAAAGGTCTGGTCATGGATAGCTGGTACATTGCAGCGCACAATGCCAGTCTGCACTCTATGCACTACCATACAGTTCGCAAGCTTCGGACAAGGGGCTGGAGGTTGAAACATACAAAGACACACAGAGACAGCACAGACAGAGACAGCACAGACAGAGACAGCACAGACAGAGACGAGACAGAGACACGGACCTCTAGTCACTGGTAAGAAGCCCCTATTCAATAGCACCATGGAGGCTTATCTACTCAACAGTCAGGTAGGCCAACAGGTGAAAACCTTATCCTCTGATCCTCAACGCAAGGCAACACATGCTTGTGAAACAGAGCTGGTAAACAACTTTGACACAGCTTTCAGTAACTCAAATCACAAGGAAAGTAAAGATCTCAAGCAGGGAAGAGCAGCTGGAGACCAGGACTCCAAATGGTCCCAACAATACATTTACATTATTCTACAAGTGTCTAGGATTTTGAAAAGATATTCTGTAATAGTTAATGAATAAAAGAGTCAGGACTGAAGAGTAGGCCCAATGTTTATGTCACTTGTTGCAACCATCCATAACTTGTTCAGGGATCCAATGCCCTTGTCTGACCTCCTCAGGCACCAGGCACACATATGGTGCACATAAACAAAGGTGGGCAAATATTCATATGCATAAATTTAATCAGTATAGAAACTGTTCCAAAAAAGGAATGGCAGACTTCCTTCCAAATGACAAACGTAGATGGTCTCACTCTAATTGTGGGGTCATTTTAATAAACGTGTGTGGTTCTGCTTGCAATGGGAGCAGAAGATAGAAGGTAAATGGATCATAAAATTGTCTTCAGTCTGGGAGGCTTGTTGCGACCACCTCGACCAGCAAGGATGACGCAACACACCGCTCTTCTTCTTGCCATTTATTCAGGAACCTTGTTACAGCAGTTTCTCTGTTTCTTCTCCCCCAGGCACTGAGACCCGACCCTGATATAGGTCCAATCCTCCTACCCTGGTCCGCCCCGTGGGTCCTTCTCATAGGTACACGACATCTCGCCACAGACCATGATCAAGCATTATACCATATTAGGAGTTGTTTACCGATCCTCGTCCCGCCACCGGGAGGGCGCGGACAGGACATGGGCGCCATCTTTAAGGCATGGTCTGAAAACGGCTCAAACGGCTCCCCACAGAGGCTCATGGATCAATGAGGTTAACATAAAGCTTTCCCTAGTGCTGGGCTCCTGCAACCTTCATATGCCACTCTTCCCGCCTCGGCTCTTCTGTATTGTGAGTTGGAAGCTTAAATTTCTCCTTTCAGAAGAGATTCACGCGAACTACTCATACAACTTAGACAATCACCCCTCAAGTTCCTTATGTCTCCACCCTGTATACACTGCCTGGAGTTTTCATAACTTTCAATAAGTTAACAATGTGTTTACTCATTGGCTGAAATAATGACAATGCTTACTTGTGGGTTATCCAGACAATATGAAATGGGGATAGATGGATGATATAGGTAGATACATAAATATATAGATATATGATTGATAGATGATAGATACATAAATACATAGATCATTGATAGATACATATATACATAGGTACAGAGATAGATGATAGGTAGATAGATACATAGATACATAGATGTAGCATGAATTCTAATTGGTCTTAATAAATAAAACCAGAGTCAGATACCTGGGGGTAAAAGCTGAAGGATCAGAGAAGCCAGCCACTAGAGAGACCTTTTACCTCTACCAATGCTCAGACCAAAGGGCAATCCTGTCCTCAGACCATCCTCAGACTGCATCCTCAGACTGCATCCTCAGACTGCAGGGGCCATCCTCAGACTGCTCTAAGCTCTTGTCTCCTCCCGTCCTATAGTCCTTTCTCTGCCCAGCCATATCATTCCTGTCTCTCCCTCCCTAGTACTGGGATTAAAGGTGTGGGATCCCAAGTTCTGGGATCACCTTTGCATGAGCTCTGTTTCATTTTTACACAGATTTAATCTCGTGTAGCCAGGGTGGCCTTGGACTCACAGAGCTCCTCTGTCACTGTCTCCTGAAGTCCTGGGATTAAAGGTGTGTGCCACCACTGCCTGGCCTTTAGTGGCTTAGCTCTGCACTCTGATCTTCAGGCAAGCTTTATTTGTTAAAACACAAACAAAATATCACTACGCATGGATATATAGATCATTGACAGATGCTTAAGTACATAGATGATAGATAGATAGATAGATAGATAGATAGATAGATAGATAGATAGACAGAGAGATAGACAGCTAGATGATAGATAGATAGATAGATAGATAGATAGACAGAGAGATAGACAGCTAGATGATAGATAGATAGATAGATAGACAGATAGACAGATAGATGATAGATAGATAGATAGATAGATAGATAGATGATAGATAGATAGATAGATAGATAGATAGATAGATAGATAGATGATAGATAGATGATAGATAGACAGACAGACAGACAGATAGTAAAGGTTTAGCTGGTACCTCACTCATCCGCAGCTCTATATCATCAATACCAACTGTTCCTTTTTCACGTTGTTACAGTTTCAAAATTTTGAGTCAAACTAAATATCTCTGTCCACTTAACTGAGAATAGGAAAATTTCCAAAGAAAGTGATGAGAAACCTCCCTACTAGGAACTAGCAGCTACACTTCATGGCTAGACCATCTGCTTAGCATTCGGGTGGTTCTGAATTCAAGCCTTCAAAACCCCAAGGATGTAAGCAATGTTAGGAGAACCATGAAAGAAAGAAACCAGGGCAGACTAGGTTGGTTCACGACAGATAGAAGCGCACAACTCAGTTGGAATTCAAGATAATACAAGTACTTTGTATTTCATCTTCCAAATAAGAGAAGAATTGCCGAGGGAGACTGGCAATCTGGATCCGAATATAATAAATGAGAAATAATGGGCTGGTGACACTGACTTAACTTTTAAAGCTATGAACAAAGGATTTATTAACTAAGAAGAAAATTGAGGCCTAAAGTCATAAGCACTCTAGGCACTGAGATCCCAACACAGACTACCATTGCTTAGACTTGCACTACTGGACCAGGCTGGTTCCCTGGAGTTGCTCTTAACCCCTTTAACTAGAATGGTAAAGGATGGACTGGGGACCAGGAGGCAGGTCCAAACCAAACCGTAAAGCAAGTTGGTTGTAGTAACTATCATGTTTATGACATGAAACTAAATTCAGAAGGGAACCGATTTCCTCAGACAAGATTGAGGAAAACATAACCCTACAAAAGAGATCGAAGAAGCCATAGCTTAACCAGAGAGTGGACTAGATGGAATAAGAATACTGGTACAAGAAGAAACTCGAAGGCACTAATTATCTTAGTTTCTTTTCATGCTGCAGAGATAAAAAAAATACCTCCACAAAAGCCACTTAGAGGATAAATGGTTTATCTTGTTTCAAAGTTTGGGACTAGGAAGTCGAGGCAGCGGGAGCTTGAAAGAGCTATTGGTCTCGTCCACGGTCAAGAACCGGAGAGCCATGAAAACTTCCTATCCAGGGCTCAGTTCACTTTCCCCGTTTCATCCAGTCCACGATCCACTCTAGGGGGGCAGAGCTGCTCATGGTCAAGTCTCCGCTTACCAGTTAACGTGATCAAGATAATTTCCCAAAGACACGAATGGAGGCCCATGCCCCAGGGGATTCTAGATTCTTCTGTCAAGTTGGCACCACTAACCGTCATGTTCACACGTGCATGTAGTGGATCACTCAAAGTGCCTGAATTGGGTCATATGAAGTGCCTGTAGCGAGCCATGTGAACACAGGTCTCCGTTTCTTTCTAGCAACATACAACAACACAGAACTGCTTTTAGACACAACCTAAAACTACATTAATATAATCAAAACAGGAGGACAGTGTTCTAAATCTGTGGGTAACATGTCCACACAAAAGTAGCAAACCTTGGGGCCCAGGGACACATAGGAATCCAGTATAGACCTGCTCATCTAGAAAGAAGGTAGCTAAGAGAATGGTGCAGCACTTCACATACTTAAAGCTTTCAAGTAATTAAAAAAATCATAATTTTCAAAGTAACAATAATGAACTAAAATTTATGAGTGTATCTTGTTTAACCCAATAGACTAAAGATATTGTCAGTTCAAGAAACAACCAATAGAAACAAATTAATAGATATTTCACACTCTTTGCCCCACACTACCATCACTACCTGTTATATATCTTATACTCAAAGAATTCTGATACTAAATTTTCACTATTAATTAGTGATCTGTATTTAGATTTGCAAAATTTACAGCTGGGAAAAATAGGCTTACAGGCTCAAGTTGTCCCAGATATGTAAAATTTCAAACAGCTTAACAGAATATCTGTTTTAAAATTGGAGTTGAAATTAATTAGAATTAAACACAATTGTTTCTGCTCCTTGGTCACACAGGTCACATTTTGAGGGTTACAGAACCCTGTGTGGCCAATGGCTCCCATATGGAACGGCTCAGAAAACTAAAACCAGAAATATGAAGGAGGGACTCTGGTAACCTAGTGGGAAGAAATGGCTTGCAAGACTGAATATATTGAGGTTTAGGATGGTGTTCTCAAACCACAGAGTTCTGTCCTTTATTTCGCAAGTAACGTGGGTTATTGCCATGTACATCATTAATTAAGTTATAATTCTACCACAATTGAGGGCAGAATTTACCTTTGACAATTGTTTTGTGATCTTTGCAATGCTTTCCAGACTGTGTTGCACAGTGAGCAATGGACTGATGAAGCTAATTACATTGGGACTTTTTCAAACACATGAAGAATTGAGAAGCCACCAACAATTCAGACACCAGTGACATGAAGGCTTGTGCTCAGTAAGGTGAGCAAGGAGAGAATAAGACACACCAACTTGGATAAGTGGGTCCTACAGAGAGCAGAGCAAAGGGAGTCTGGAGTGGGTGTCCCTGAGACAGAATGGAGGATACAGGACAGGAAGTGGCTCAGGGAATAACCTGAGATCAGTCCCTAAAGTGGTGTGGCTTCATAGGAGAGAGGAGTCTCTTGTATATCTATAAAAATTATAATAAGAAAAATGACAGATTTAGAACAGAACTCAAAGAAAATTGATCCTGGCTGTTCTGGGGCAACAGAAACAGACTTGATGCCTCATTCACACCTATGAAAATGGGCAAGAAGTGGGAAGGTCAGAAGACATTGCAGGATTGCCGATGCCACAAAGGGAGATTTGTCCCAAACCAATCAAAAATAAAATTTAAAGGAAAGTAATAACTTAGAAGATACTGGCGTTAGAACGCCACATACTCAAACCTCTTCATAGGTTTTTTTCAATATGGCTAAATTCTGGCTCAGAAGTTATCATAGAACTGGATGAGTCCGGCCCCAAACATTGTGGAGTAGCTTACATAGATACATGCATGGTTTAATGCAAACATTGTGGAGTAGCTTACACAGATACATGTATGGTTTAGTGCAAACATTGTGGAGTAGCCTACACATACACATGTATGATTTAATGCCCAAAGTCACTTCTGAAAAGTGATTACAAGCCTGGTTTAAATGCTATTTTTCACATATGAATAGCTCTTTGCAGCAGAGAAGGGGAGGGGCACAGTTCTGAGACCTCTGACCCCTCCAGCTGAACACTGTTTGACAGTCTGCAAATAATTTAACAGTGAGACAGGCAGGGTTTGTAAAGCCGATGATTTCCATCCTGGCCACTTTTAGAAATCTAAACACGTGTTATGGACTGTGTGTGGATAGAATGGTTTTCTGATCCGTTCTGTTAAGCAGAGTTGAGGAATGACAAGAAAGAATACCTTATTTAGGCGTGATAATTATCTACTTTTTCAAACTTTAAACCTACGATTCATTCTAATTTGTTTTGCTAAGTGTAGTTACTGCTTCGTGCTGTGGAACTGCAGTGATTCCCCTGAACACTATTGTCAGAGAGATGGTGAGTTGCCTCCAGGCGATAGAGAACTCTCTTTTCTAGGTGCTAAGTCTCAGGCCAAATCTCAACTGGAAAATGACATAATCCAAGTTGCTTAAAAGTAACACAATCCAAGGTGGCTAGAAGTAACACAGTCCAAGATGGCTAGCCGGACACCACCAGTGTTTGAATTCCCACAGTGTGTCCGTGACTCCTGCTCAGGTTCTGACTGATCAAGGCCCCTCCCCTAATAACACTCTAGATAGAGATTCTCCACCTACAGGTCCTACCTTCAAAAGTCAAATGATCTTTTCACAGGGATATCTAAGACCATCAGAAAACACAGATATTTACATAATGATTCATAACAGCAGCAAACTTACAAAGTAGCAATAAAAATAATTTTATGGTTGGGGGTCACCACACTGTGGGGAATTGTATCAAAGGGCGGCAGCGTTAGGAAGGTAGAGAATCACTGCTCCAGATACTCCTGAATCTGAACTTGCCATTTCTGTGTATCGATCTTCCTCACTCTCAGTTAAACCAGGTCTTTCTAAAACTGTCAGCATGTCCCCCTTCCTTTTTTAAAAAAACTAATTTTACCCTTGGTGATGTCTGAATAAGATTAAAATGCACGGAGACTTTAAATCTTCATTTGCAAGGGATTGTAACCAGCAGCAGGTAGGCAGTTTCAAGGGAAAATCTAGACCACTGGGTTTCTTCTTAGTCTCCAACAATAGGCACTAGTGAGACATTTTCTTCACTTGCATCTGGAAATAAGTGAAACCAAATGGTGATGTATACATTCAGCATAATTTATCGACATAATACATATGAAATGACGACACGAAGTACGGCCGACCCAGTGGCAAAGTTTAGCAGCACAGAAATCAGTGTGGTTGAAATTTTCAAGGACGTCACAGTTAACCATGATAAGCATATTAAATGCGAATTTCAACGTGACTGTTAGTCATAATTAGCAAAAGCAAATGAGGACGCAGAGTTGAAAGCAATCCACACATCCTAGAAAACCAGCGAAAGGCTTTTTGAAGGGAGTGAAAGCTGGGCTGTGATTTACAGCCTAAGGTGAGGACTTGGATTCACAGGTAACTGAGGGAGGAGGCCGAGAGGAGAGGAGGAGGTGGGCAGAGAGAGGCAGAGAAAGGGGACAGAGACAGGGAGAGCTTGACATTGACTGAGGGTCCCAGGAGATCTTTGCTGGCCAAATAAAACTGAGGTAAGGAAATGGAGAGAATGACGATTAAAGTTCTTCCCCAAGCCCCTGAGGGAATATTCTCTTCGAAGTATGAAGAGAGTACGTAGAATAGAGGAAGTAGGATTTTCTGAAAGAATTTGAAATGAATTTACATCTAACCCCAACGGATCTAGTTAAAAAGTAACCTAGCTTCCTTCTTGGTCTCAAAATATCCAATTACTGGGGTTCCTTGAGAAGAATTTGCATGTCTTTTTCTTCTTTAGTATACAGATATTGAAATAATTTGTGACTCTGACAATGAACAAGCCAAATTTTCTTTTGATTTAAATGTCATTAAGGATGCTCAAAGAGAACACGGGCCATCTTTATGTTCTCTTTATTACAAAATAGCAGCATATAATTGGAAGGGCAGTGTGCATGTGTCAGACTCAAGCTAAGCATTAGATTCCTGGACACTCATTTCTCCCTGTCAAGTACATGTCCCCATTTTCCAGATGAGAACTCTAAGACACAGATAGGTGGAGTGGTATGCTCAATATCCGGTGGAAGGAAGTGGTAGAGTGAGGACTCACACCCAGGCAGCCTGTTCCAGAGCTCATGTGCCCAATTGCTGTGCCACGCTATTTCTAGCATGGTGGTGGAAATGGCAAGATGCCCAGCTTCTAACAGCACGAGTGGGAGACTGACCAAAACAGTTCAAGGTTTATTTCCCAGCAGCCACATCAGTCAAACACCTACACCATGTTGCTTGCAGTGTCTGATATCAGCTGGGTTGGTTAGGGTGATGGCAGAAGAAAGGGAGGAAGGAAGGGAGGGAGGGAAGAAGGGAGAAAAGGAAGGAAGGGAGGGAGGGAGAGAGGGAGGAAGGAAGGGAGGAAGGGAAGGAAGTTATGATTCATTTCTCAATCAAACTCAGAAACTCAGAAAGCATTTGTTTGTGTCTCCATGCTGTCTTAGTGGGCCAATAAAAACTTAAACCAATTCAACCTTAAAAGGATGGCATCCTTTGGGCTGCCGTAGAGGCTCAGATGGTAAAAAGGACTTCTTCTTGTCACAGCTGATGAAGTAAGATCAAGCCCTGAGACACACAAAGTAGTAGCAGAGAATATACAGACGAGTTGTTCTCTGGCCTCCATACATGTGTATACACACCCCCCACACACAAATAAATAATAAATAAATGTGACTTTTAAATCACTTTAAAAAAAAATAATGGTGTCTCTAGGATGACACTGGCTAAGCAGCCTCTCCCTGCTTGAGTGGACGCTGATAGCCCTGAGCACTGATCAGAGCCAGATGCTCAGAAGATGGGGATTTCTCCGCGCTGAGACAGAAAACACGGCCATGCTGCTCCAGGCTTGGGCTCTACCCAGCTCTATCTTTGGCTCTTTGCATGTGTCTGTGTATGTGGCATGTTCTATACGCATGGTCACTATGCCAAAGGACTATCCTCAAAAGGACAAATGGTGTTTACTCAGAGTAACTGGGTAACAGTTTGTCTTCTGTCTTGTGCAAATTGCTTCAGTGTTTGCGTGGGGTCTCCTAACTGCCCCCCCTTCCAGGGGCGTAGTAAGAATTCAGCGTTGCAATGGACGTACCTGAGAAATGTAGTTTTATTTCTGAAACACAGATGTCAAGTTGAGCAGAGCATCATCCTTTTGTTATAAGAAATGCAATCTCCTTTTTGGTAAAAGAAAGAAAACAGCTCAACCACAAATTGCTCCCAAACATCCTGCCGATACATATAAAAACAGAATTTATTAATGCAAGTAGAATGCATCTATGCTGTCAGTGAAGACACCAGTTATTTCCCAAAGTCAATGGTGTGCTCAGGTGCAAAAAAAAGCTAAGGCAAAAATCAAAAGAGGCAATTGCTGTTTTCGACTTTCTCTGCTCTGAGACTTCTTCCCTGCCACCAAGCCTGGTGATGTGGGTTTGGTCCCTGTACCCCACACAGTAGGAGAAAATGGACTCCTGAAAGCTACTTCAGTTTGTTTTCTCCTTTTTAAATTAAAGCTCAAGGTGCCTCATATAATTATTGCAGAGATGACAATAAAATAATGAATCTATTAATAAATGCTGGGGCTAGGCAATAGATAACTGATTTACAAAATCCTTCAAATATTAGTGCTACATAAATCTTGCCTTTAGTTCATAGTTTTAACATAAAAGATATTCTATTTATAAGAATTTGACCAGTAACATGTCAAAGTGGATCAGTCAGTTTCCTGGAGAGAAAGCATAGCTTTACTAAAACATGATCTTCCAACATGAACAATGTGGGCGTAGTCCAGAGTATAGCTGGGAGAAAAACGGGGATGGTTAATGAGTAAAACTCAGTGGAGGAGGGAAGAGGAGACAGTGGAGGAAAAAGCATCAGAGGAGTTTATTATCCTGAAGGCACACGTTGGGTTTCTGCAATGGGAAGCCATCGACAGGGAGCCGGCAGCTGTGGCAGCCCATCATGTTGATTTAATTAGCTTTGAAGATATGTTCTATGATCTCCATGCTGTACAATTGTGAAAGTTTACTCAGATGAATGGCAGAATGCAGATGCTGCTGGAAGCCTACACAATTGGAACTCATTACAAAAATACAGAAAGAAGTAAAAAAGAAAGAGGCAAGTATTCTTCCCGTGAAAGTCAGCCATCTCCATTCTCTCCTTCTATCATTCTAAAACAGAGGACCTCATAGGGTGCAGTAATCAGTGAGTGGGATTGTCTTTCACTGCCAAGACTGGACAAGATGAATTCATCATGAGGATTTGCTGTGGGAAAGTGGTCTATACCCTGTCACTTGTATTTTAAATAAATGCTGATTGGCCAGTAGCCAGACAGAAAGAGAATTCTGGGGAAGGAAGGAAAAGAAAGAGAGAGTTAGAGAAAGAGAGATAAAGAAAGATAGAAATAAAGAAAGAATAGTTGTTTTTTAAATTTTTGGAGGCCTGTCACCTAACTCCCAAATAAACACACAGAGACTTACTCTTACTTATGAATGCCTGGTCTTAGCATGGCATGTTTCTAGCCAGCTTTCTAACACAAATTATCCTGTTTTTCTTTAACTATGTTTTTGCCCCTGGGCTTTTTATCTTTCTTTATTCTCCACATGTCTTTCTTTTCTTCTTACTCGTGGCTGACTGGGTGACTGGCTGGCTGACTCCTGGCATCCTCCTCCCCTCCTTTTCTCACTCCTTGCTCTTGTCCCTAGATTTATTCTCCTATTTATTCTTTCTGCCTGCCAGCCCCACCTATTTCTTTTTCCTGCCTTGCTATTGGCCAGTCAACTCTTTATTAGACCAGTCAGGTGTTTTAAACAAGCAAAGTAACACAGCTTTACAGAGTTAAACTAATGCAACATAAAAGAATACAGTACATCTTTGCATCATTAAACAAATGTTCCACAGCATAAACGAATATAACACATCTTAAACTAATATTTCACAACAAGAAATTTTGCAATGGTCGATTTCATTTACAACTACAAAAAAAAATTTTCTTGCAAGCCAAATTCAAAATAATCCAAAATTTCAAGCCATTAGCCCTTAGAATATTTATAACAAAAAATCAGCACCATGAATGATTTTAAAAGGAATTCTAAGATCTCCCAGTCTAAAAAACTTTGTGATACATTTTATTCAATAACATGTAACTTTCTAATTTTAATTATAAACTTTTATATAATTGGAATCACATGGTATTATGTTTCAGAATGTGTGATGGCTCCTATTTGTTGCCCAGTTTCAGTGAATTAACACAATTACTTCAAAATTTACCTATGTTCATGAATGTTCTGCACTATCAATAGTTCACTCTCGTTTTGGGGGCTCGCCACATATGAATATATTAAGATCCATTCATCTCTTTACCTACTAATAAACATCCAGGATGCTTTTAATTGGCTTACATTGCAGATAAGGCTAGAAGACAAAAACAAAAGAATAAAAGTTTGATGTACATATTTGGATATATGCTTTCTTTCATGTGGAGGAAATTCCTAGAAAGGGAGGCACCATATCATGCATACTATGATAGTTGCAGATTTTTAGTTGTTAAGACATGCCATGTGACTAGTGTTTGGGAGGATCAGTCTTGGAATTCAGGCTCTTCTGACAGGCATCTGCAGTGACCTAATTCCCATGCCTCTCATGACCAAAGGAGTGCTAAGCTTTTTTCGTGTCCTCAATTGTCCTCTGTAATTTTTCCTTCACACTATACCCGTTTACATGGCTGCCCACTTTTACTAGAAGTCCAGTGAGAAGAGATTTTGTTTACAGCATTACATTGAAGAACTTGCTTCAGTTAAATGGCAAGCCCTGTCTTTAAAAGTTTCCAGTTTTGAGCTTTGTATTTAATATTGTAATACTTTTGAGGTTGTTAGCTAGTTTGGTACTCACTGTGAACTAAAGGTGAATTGTTTTTGGTTCAGTTGTTTGTTTTTTGTGTTTGTGACTTGGAATTTCTTTTTAAATCTCTGAAAGAAGCATTCATGTATTTGGGGAAGGAGGAGCTGCAGTGTTAGGGTCAAATGCAGGGCCTTATAAATGTTGAGCAAATGCTCTACCACTGCTGAGCCACAACTCCAACCATCCAGTATCATGTATTAAATATACATATGTATATAATATATGTAATTTTATAATTGGATTGCCTTTACCCCTTTATTGGAAATTAATTGACCAGTTTGGGTCAACTTCTAAATTCCCTGTTCTCCTCCACTGACACAAGTCTACATAGACACCAGCAATACAATGATATGCTGCTTGTATCTTTGCATTAAATCTGGGATTAAAATAAGTAACTCATCCAATTGTCCTTTAGAGAAAGAATTAACTAACTCTATGTTCTATATACTTTAAAAATGAATATTATAATCAGTTTCTATGCTTCTCAGAAAACTTCATTTGCTTAAAATTAGATATGATTACTCTGTATTGATAAGACAGTTTTTCAGTCTAGCTGTCTTTGTATTCATTTTCCTTGCCTTGTCGTATTGGATGGAACCTAAATGACCTCACTGAGTAGAAACAGCAGCAGAGGCAGTGGTAACCTTGGGTCTGAGCAAGAGAGTCAGCCAGTGTGGCGCTGGCAGGTTGAGAACACACTCTCTTCTCTTCTAGTTTGACAAGAACTTTTATGAGTCAGCATTAAATTCTCTGACAATCCTGTGTGTGTCACCTATGGAGTTAAGTATATCATTTTTAGTTAACTAATAAATTACACAGATTGATTTTCACGTGTTAATGATAAACCAGCCAGCCTCCATTTTAGGCTTGGAAGTCATCTTATAGTAAAAACACACTATGCTCATTTCTGTTTGTGATTAAATCTGTTTCTCGAGGATTGGGCTATGCCCCAGCTGTAGCCTTAACTGCAAATGGTTCTGAACTGCCTGCTCTGGGAAATGGAAGCCATGCCTTTGTTTTAAAAAGTTATCATGACTACATTGTCATGACCACCTTGAAACCATGTCTTTGTTTCACAAGAGGTTGTTATGATCAACTTGTTCTGCTTCTGTAACCCCACATATTTGCCATCAAAGTCCCCCATTTGGAAACCCCCAACTCTTAAACTATAAAAACCTTATCCTCCCTACATCCAACACTGATCTCTTGAGCCCCATCTTCAGGAAGAGACAGCCGTGAACACAAATAAAAAAGCTTGATTTAATTAATAATTTGGCCATAATGATTTGGGTCAGTGGTCTCTCTCTTCACATATGTGGGATTAACATTAAAGCAGCACTTCCTGGGAAAAACCCTGTTTAGTCGTCTTTGACATAAAGCCATAGGTTTGATTTGTTTACTTTCTTTAAAGAGTGTTTCTGGGATCACAAGTTGGCTCCGCGAGCAAAGGGATTTGCCACCAGGCTTAATGACCAGAGTTTGATTCCTGGAATCCACGTGCTAAAGGAAGACAACTGACTCTTGTAAATCATCCTTGACCTCCACATGTGTGCCATGGGAACTTGTGCACGTGTATATGTGCACATGCATGCACGTGTGCCCCCCCCACACACACACACAATGATTTTTAAAAATTGGTGACTCTGTTCATTAGCTACAGAGATACACAGTTTCTTTCCCTGCAATGTCTTGAGTTTGAGATTCAGGTTAATCGTCTGATAGAGTGAGTTGATAAATGTGGTCACCTCTTGATTTTCTGAGTTCCTTAAACTTTTTATTACTTTATCCTGTAAGGTTGGGTAAAAACAATTAAGGAATCTGGTCACGGAGCTTTTTGGATGAAAAGTTTTTAACCACAAGTTTGATTCCTTTCTTACACAGAGGGCCATTAAAAGTTTTCTTTCTTCTTGGGTGAGCCTTGGCAGTCTGTCTGACAAAGAATACATATATTTCATCTGCATTCATGAAATTATTTTAATAAAGTTATCTGTTTAATGCTTGCACACACTGCAGTAATGTCATGTTTTATTCTTCATACAGACACATGGTGTCTTTTCCCCTTCCGCTGTTATGGGGACTAGGATTCCATAAACTTTCTTGGTCTTCACAAAGAACCAGCTCCCAATTTTATCCGTTTTTCTCTGTCGCTTTTCTGTTTCTAATTTCAATAGGATCTTTCTGGTCTGGCTTGTTTTGAGGTTTTTTTTCCTTGGTTTTTCAAGACAGGGTTTCTCTGGGTAGCCCTGGCTGTCCTTGAACTCACTCTGTAGGACCAGGCTGGCTTTGCGCTCACAGAGATCCACTTGCCTCTGCCTCCCGAGTGCTGAGATTAAAAGTGTGCGCCACTACCACCCTCAGGCTCTCAATAGGATCTTTCTATGGCTTTTCTTACTCTTCCTTTCTTTAATTTAAATTTATTTTTTATTTTCCCTAACTTCATATGGTGGCGGCATTTAATTTTCACTGAGAACAATGTATAATTCACTTTTAATTCCTTCTGTGATCCATTAATTATCCAACTATCTGTTATTTGATCTCTAATTATTTATGAATTTTTCGTATAACTTTGTACATGGAGACTTGTTTGATGGCCAAGAGTACATATTCTAGTTTCTCTGTGAACATGGAAATTTTATTTATTTCACTTTATAGTCTGCGAATGCCAGCTGTCAAGTTGGTTGAAAATATTGTTCAAGTCACCCATACTTTGATTCAGATGTTGAGAGAAAATGTTAAAGTCTTCATTATGATTATATACTTGTCTACTTACCCTTGCAATCCTCATAATTACTCTACTCTAACTTGCATTGCTTTCAGAGAAATCTTTTAACAGACATAGATTCCTTTTCTATGTTCTACTTATCATCTATCTGTTTATCTATCTATCATGTATCTATCTATACATCTATCTATCTACCCACCTATCGTCTAACTATCACCTATCTATCTATCCATCCATCATCTATCTACCTATCTATCATATAGCTATCTATCATTTACCTATCTGTCTCATCTATCTATCATCTGTCTATCTATCCAACTATCATCTATCTATCTATCTATCTATCTATCTATCTAGTATCTATCCATTTATCTACCTACCTATCACGTATCTATTTATCATCTATCTATATATCATCTATCTACCTATTATCTTTCCATCATCTATCTATCTATCTAATCTACCTACCTATCACGTATCTATTTATCATCTATCTATATATCATCTATCTACCTATTATCTTTCCATCATCTATCTATCTATCTATTTATCATGTATCTATCTATCCATCTATCTACCTACCTACCTATGTATCTATCTATAATCTACCTATCTGTCTCATCTATTTATCATCTATTTATCTATCTATCTATATATCATCTATTTATAATCTACCTATCTATTATCTGTATATTTATCATTTACCTATTATCGCTAATCTATCTATCATCTCCTATCTACATCCATCTCTATCTCACACTCATTGTGCTTAGGGTAATATGTCTTGTGTTTATTTCCATGTTTCTGTGCTCTAGAATTCATTGCATTTTGAGGATAGTTAGAGCTTTCATCTGCTTTAAAAAATCTCCAAGTGTCTATTTCTTTGCAGGTTCGATTTTTTTTCCCCCAATTACACATACAATCAGGGTTTGACTTTGTCCCATAGCTCAATGATGATTGGTTGAGTTATTTTGTACTTGTTTTTTTCTTTTCGTGGTGCTATATATAGATTGAACCTGGGGTTTTTTACATGATTAACAGTTAATCTATCACTGAGTTACTAACTTCACCTCAACTTTGTGCTCTTTTTCTGCCCCCCCTCTCTCTCTCGTGTGTGTGTGTGTGTGTGTGTGTAACTTTGGATAATTTTTATGGCTTCAGTCTTACAAATATTTCCTCTGCAAAAGCTAATCTGTGAATTATATTACATACATTTTTTCATTGTAGAAATCATATATTTTGTTTTCTACATTAGAAAAAAAAGTCAGGCAGGTAAAGCCACATACAAAAAAGGGGGGATGAAGTATATACTGTGCTTTTCCATCATAGAGGTTCAACTTCTAAAAGGATGTATACTCTAGGTCCGCCCTAAACTTCTCAAACACAAGGAATGCAATTGCATAAATTCCTTGATGTCTCTGCTTGCTAATTCTTGGTTGCTTTACACTAATTGATTTTTCTCCTCGTTATTGGTAATATGTTTCTGTGTCTTTGCATGCCAGGTAATTTTTGATTGATTCCAGGCACTACAAATTTTATCAAGTCAGGCACAGAATTTAGTTTCCTTAAGAATTTGAATGTTTTGTTCTGGGGTATGATTAAGTCACATGGCAACCATTTGATCCTTCTCAGACTTTCTTTTTCCAATGTGCTGGTGAGACTAAAAGAGCATTTTAACTAAGGTTCACATTCCCCACAAATAGAGAAGCATTTCTCTGAAGGTTTATACCCAGCGCTCCATGAACTGTGAAGCCCTTGGGTCTAGTAGGAACTGTAGATTCTTCCCTCACCTCAAATGTTTCTCTCATGAGTGTGCTCATTCAGAACTCAGCTAAAAACTGACATGAGATTCTCCCCAGGTCTCCAAATTTTTTCCCATGCTACATCTGTTCCCCTGAACTCCAGATTTTTAAAAATCCTATATCCATATTCTTAGTGCTGTCTCATAGTTCAGGGAATCCCTGAACCTCCACCTGGTCTCTTATTACCCCTCTAAACAATTACTACACACACACAGAGACATATATCTACACACATACAGACATACACACAGACACACACACAGACGAAAACACAGACATACCCACAGACACACAGGCACACAGACACACACACAGGCACAGACACACACACACAGGCACACACACAGACACACACACACAGACACACATTCACAGGCGCACACAGGCACACAGACACACACACAAAGGCACACACAGGCATACACACAGGCACAGACACACACACAGGCACAGACACACACACATAGACAGACACACACACACAGAGACATACAACACACTTATCACATACACAGACATACACACACATACACACTCACATACACACATACGCACATACATGCACACACACAGACACACACACACACACATTTTAAACATCTCAGTTGTCCAGTCTTCTTATTGAGGGCTAGGAATTGGAAGTCCAATTAAGCCAAACAGCCTCCTTTCCAGTTCTGATCTCCTAAATTCAGCACTTCAGACTTGCTAAGCTGAGGACAAACTAATGTTTCCCTTGCGCTGGCTGTTGCTCCCATGAAGCTCCTACAATGTCCTCTGAGAAGGGAAGGAGTTTAAGGAGGGGAACTTTCATATTTACTATGTCATTAGCCATGTGGTTTGAAAGCCAGCCACGTACTTTTGTATTATAAGAAAAAGCTTCAATCTGACATCAGATGTTAAGAAATGCTTATAACAAGAAATGACTGAAAATTCCAGTACCTCTTTGTACACTTAAGGTTATTCAGAAGGCGCACAAAAGAGAAAGAAGTCTGTCTCAGCTCAGCAGGGGAGCATGTAGGTAAAGGGCATCCCACCTCCTTTCAAGGGAGTAGAATTTCAAAGGCTTGGAATTTGGTATGAAGGAGTGGGGTAGGGAAGAGGTGTCAACTGATACCATTGAAGTTAATTGGGAATTCGAGAAGGTGGAGATGAGAAACTGTATTGTTTATTCATTCCCTTAAATTTTGATGGCAAATTTCATTGCTGTATTCTAAAAATGATGACTACCTTGATAATAAAATGCTATGAACTGGAGTCAATGAGCCCATGTTCCCTGCACAAACATCCATGCACACATGTGTGCTTGCAGATGGATCTGTTTTTGTAGCTATGTGAACTGAACACCCAGAAGTGCATTACTTGGAGACAGTGCTTAATCTGAAGTGATATTTTTCTTACAAAAGTTTCCTGTCAGTTTTGACAAGTGCGAGTTTGAAATTTGGCACCAGCATTCAGATGCATTCTAGAAATCTGAGTCCTGTTTCCTTACTCATGTAGCAGGGCGCAGTTAAGATGCAGTGTGTCTGAAGTTGTAAATGATATCTGTCCTCGGGGAAGGAACTGGTGCTGGCCCTAATGGGGCAACAGCAGCTGTGGTGTGTTTGAACCGGAACACAGGAGAAGGAGGACAGAGGCAGCTCCATTTGCAGAGAAAACAACTCACCTGTGTAGCACTTCAGCAAGAATATGACCTTAACACCCAAGTCCAGGTCATTTGGCACTCCTCCCCACCCCTCTAGGACAGAAGGAAAAGTTCTGATAACATACACTCCCGGTGTATGTGGTTCACTCAGCTGTATCATGACTGACCAGAGACCAGCGCTGTGTCTCTTGTCTCTAACAAGAAAAAGTTCTTGAGTGTTTTAGATTTATGAGACCCCTCCACAGTGTCTGGTAATATGTCTTGGAGCTAAAAATGCAAGATGAATAGACTTGAGACAAAGGGATTCACAAACAAAATGGCAACCAAATTTTTTTGGGCAAATCCCATGGTGGGGCTTAGAGAATTAAAGACTGAGTTACTTAAGGATATCTTGAGTTTGTCTTCTGGAATTTAATGAGTTTAATGAGTTTCTACCACTATTTTAGACCATAGTAATATCATAGCAACTCCTTGGTTTACAATAAAGTCTTAGAATTCTTCCTAATTCTAAGGGGATACATTGTGCATCTTTGACAAATTGAATATACTAAATATTATAAATATATATTATATTATAAATAAATATATAAATATTACTAAATATTGAATATACTAGTGATTCAAGGGCTGAGATCCATGTAAGTGCAATGACTTTATCTTTAATGCTCTATTCCTTTATGATGACCAGATTTCCCAAAAGAACGCCACATATTTTATATAGATATTCTATCTTCTACTTACCAAAAGTTACCAAGCTTGTGTCATGTGCCCTGTGTTATCTAATTGCAAAACTGAAGACATGGTTCTCATCAGGAGAAAATCCACCACTGACTGGGGAGGCACACACTGAAACTGATAGTCATGATACCAATACGGAATGTGTTAGAAAGCATGCAGGCAGAAGATCCGGTGATCTTCTGATTGATGAAAGCCTTGGGAGTAAAGTCAGAGACCTTCTTAAAGGGCCAGAGGAAGATGAGTGGCGACCCAGCTACCCCTTAAAGAAGTAACAGAATTCCACTCGTGAAAATGCAGAGCGTAAAAATTATTCAGTATTTTAAAGCATCTACTAGAAAATGCTATGTGAAGGGAAAAGAGATAGACAAGCGAAGATGTCTTAAATACTGTATCTTGGCTAGAGACACACAAATATATTCTTTTATTCATCCTCTAAATCAGAGATTGGACATAACTTTGGCAAATTGAGAGGGAATCACTTTGTAAAAATCACACTTTCTGAAAGAATGGAAAACAAAAAAAGAAAGAAGAAGGGAGGGAGGAAGAAAGAGAAGGGAAGGGAAAGAGAGGGAGGGGAGGGCAGGTGTGGAGAGGAAAGAGCTTAGGAGGAGAGGGGAGAGGAGAGAGAAGAGGTTAAGTGGGGAGAGGAGAATTAAGAAAGGAAGGGGAGAGGATACCAGAGGAGGAGAGATGGGAGTGAAGGGGAGAAGAGAGGAGGGGAGAACAAAATAAAAAATAAGGTTAGGGGAAGCAAAAGAGAAAATCAGAACGATCATATGCTAAGGAAACACCTCAGTTCTTCGAAAATGTACAAGCCTACAACAGATAACCAGTTCATATTAAGAGAATGATGCATTAAGAGACAATCCACCTGAGCACTATTTGTAAAGAACAAACTTTAAAGTTGTTTGGAGAGAGAAAAAAACCCAATGGAAACATTTGACATGAATGCAAACAGAGCACAGTTAGGTATTCCAAAACTAACAGACGAAAGATGACAGATAGAAACCAGCAGACAGCTGAGAGGAGAAATGTTTAACCCAATAAAACATAACAGTTGTTTGCAGTTTTATGTCCTAAATTACACCTTAGGAAATAGTTTGATACAAAAAGAAATGGACAAAAGTTTAGTAATATAGATACACTGTTATTAACACTGATTACTGGACTCATTTATGTTTATAGACATTGCATTTATGTTTCCTTGTTCTATTTTGAAATATTTATTATGAAAACCAAAGTTGTGAAAGCAGGTAACAATCAGGCTTTGAGTAAAAGAAAAAAGTTATCAAAATTAAAAGGAAGGAAGGAAGGAAGGCAGGAAGAAATAAAGGAAAGAAAGAAAGAAAGAAAGAAGAAAATTAATTCCTGCCCTACTGTGTTTCTGGCTCAGCAGGAAGGCAATGGCCTTAAACACCTGAGCCCACACCTGGCACCCTGAGCTCCATGTCCAGAGCCCACGTGGCACTGACTCCAAACACTTGCACCCACACCTGACACCCTGAACTCCAGGTCCAGAGCCCACGTGGCACTGACCCCAAACACTTGCGCCCACACCTGACACCATGAACTCCAGGTCCAGAGCCCACGTGGCACTGACCCCAAACACTTGCACCCACACCTGACACCCTGAACTTCAGGTCCAGAGCCCATGTGGCACTGACCCTAAACACTTGCACCCTGAGCTTCATGTCCAGAGCCCACATGGTAGAAGCAAAGAACCTAGGGTTACAAGTTGTACACTAACTCCACACATACATACACACCACATGTACAAATACCACATATTTATACTAATAAATACAATATAATTTTAAGAGAAGATTCATCATACTTAAAAAGCTAAAACTCCAAAAGGCAAATGTGAAGTAGTCAAAAAACAAAAACAAAGAAACAAACCACTAACACAAAGAACGATGGAGATAGCCAGGCGTGGTGGCTCTCAGGCAGGCATATCTCTGAGTTCCAGACCCACTGAGGGCTACATTATGAGGCCCTGTCTCAGAAGGAATTCACCAGGCCTTGCCTCCAAACTCCTGGCACACTGGAAAGAGCAATTCTTAGAACATGAACAATACCTGAACAAAAACGGAACCATTGTAAAAGCATAGAAACTCTTTCCAACCTGGAGAGATCCCATGTGTTGCAGATGGAGCATGTGTACAAGCACCCATGCTTGCATAAACAGCAGCCAAATTCTTGGAATTCAAGGGAGGATAAAGAAATTTTTTTTTAATCTATGCTGAGACAAGATGGGTTTTAAAAACATCTCTGTCATCTCTCATTCTTCTCTGCAATTTCAAATTTCTGAAATAATGGGGAAATGGCAAGTGGGCGTCTGAGTTGTATCTCCTCTGTGGGGTAAGCTTTTAAAGGCATTACTACAAAGAGGCTTTTTGAAGCTGCTTTGGCACGGGTGCAAGGACTTTTGCTCCCTCCCATCCTGCTAAGTCAGCTTTCTCCTTGTTTTTTTTTTATCACCAGGTGGCTGGCTAGCTGGGCTAAGTGACCTAGTGCTCAGAATCTCCCAGGTGGAATGGGGGAAGGCCATTATCTTCCTGGGAAAACATTCTGCTAGGAAATTTCTTCTTGTCCATTTGAGAATAAGGGGTGAGGGTCCTACATTCAGAAAACAGAGTAAAGATTCAGAACCATATACACAGTGGAATGGATGGACGGCAGCGGACGTCACCAGGAATGAAACAGATCTGAGCATGTCCTACTGGACGCCTCTACTGAAGTTACACGCGGCAGCGTGAGCCTACAGTTTCCATCTATTCTTCGATTTCATTCTCATACGGTCCGAATAACAGAGGCCTTGTCTGTCATTTTCAAGTGGAGGAGGGGCTGGAGAAATGGCTCAGTGGGTAAAGAGCTTGGCACACCTACGCAAGGACTTGACTTGGAATCTCCAGGCCCCATGGGAAGCTGAGTGTGTCCCCCGTACCCATCTGCAACCCCAGCGCCCTTATGGCGAGATGGAAGATGGACACAGGAGAGTCCTCAGAGGCATAAGAAGAGGAGAACAAAGAGAACCCCCTCCAACACGGCAGAAGACAAGACTAACAAGAGGTCATCCTATGTTCTCCAAGTATGTGCCATGGCACATGTGTGCCTGCATCACACACAAACTTGTACACACATAAACATGCACACGTGTTATATACATACACACATACACGCACTATTTTTTTTAATGAAAAAAAACTGAACTAGACCAGGGAGCTTGCCCACAGCCCCCCCCCCATCTCATGAGGCGTTCGCCCATCCTTCTTGTGTCTTTTGAACTTCCTGAGGGTGTACAGAAATGACCATACCCTCTATCTGTCACACCCATCCTTCTGCCTGGGGCTGTCTCTTAAGATGGATACCATCCCCAATTCCACTGCTTCCTTCTCTGTCCCTTGACTTCCTCACCTCTGTCCTCTCTCTCTGGTCTAGATGCCAAACGGTTATGTCCCTGGTCCCTACAAACCCTTAAGCCTTTGTCCTTTGTCTCCTTTAAAGATGTTTTGCTTTGTTTTACATAAAGCCCATGTCTCAGAACCACTTGGGCAATAGAATTTGAGCCAAGTATTCTTCTGTTTTTTTCCCCCTCGACATTTGTGTTTGTTTGTTTTGGTTTGGTTTGTTTTTTGAGACAGACTTTCTCTGTGTAGTCCTGGCTGTCCTGGAACTCACTCCATAGATCAGGCTGGCCTCAAACTCACAGAGATCCCCCTTCCTCTGCCTCCCAAGTGCTGGGATTTTAAAAGCATGTGCCACTACGCCTGGCCATTTCCCTATATTTTTTAAATGTATTCATTATCGAACACATTGCTGGACATCGTATTTAATCACACCCTTGGTGAACTCTTCCCAGTGAATTTTATAAGTCATATTTATTTTTATTTTACAAAACTTATTTCTATTGATATATTCTGTGTATTATGTTAAAACCTCTGTGTCCTTGTTCCTTTTTTATACTTTCGTGGGGCTTCCTGGATACACAGAATATTCCTTTCTAGTGTAAATTGAGCACTGCATTTTATTCTTCTCTTTTCAAGATAGGAACAATGCTAATTTGCCCCAATAGCGTCTGTAGTTCTCACAACCTCCTGAGTATAACACAGACGACAGCATGCTCCCACTTCAGCCGGTGTGTTCCTACCCTTCTCAACACATTGGCTTTTTTTCTTCCAGGTCTTAGTAGCTACGTGTGAACTCATTTAAATGAAGATGAGTTTCATTAAGGTTTGTTTTGTTTAACTTTGTTTTCTGAGATCATATTTCACGCTGTAGCCCAAGCCGTGCTGGAACTTACAATGTAGCCCAGGCTAGCCCTGAAGTCACAATGATTCTTTGGCTTCATTTTCCATTTAAACTACACTGTTGAAAGAAAAGTGTAATTTAAATTTTCTCAGCAGTATCCATGATGTGAAATGGCCTGAGTCCAGAGCAGTCGGGAGTGCAGCACTTGCCTAACACTGCAGATCCCCAGTCTACCCTCTAAAACAAATACATACGTACAGATTTATAATATCCATGAATGCATATATATTCCTTATGTCATTATATATTTAATTATTTTAATATAAAATATACTTTAATAAAATGTAAAACATATAATTTAAGACAAAAGTATAATACATTTTTTATTTTAAAATAAAACACAATGGGTAGTTGACATATCTTTTCAACGCTGATACAGTTTGCTACTGCTCAGTGAAATGTCACCTAACACATTGGTCAGACATGATCTCATTCACAATTTCTCACCATCTCGAGAGTGTCATTGGCTCTCACAAAATCGCTCTGAAAGCACCTACTCCTCTTAGCAAGCCGTACTCCTTTCTTTTCTGCTTTTCTGCACCTGTATTACAGTGTGTGGAATGTTTGAATCACTCTCTGAAATGCTTAATGTCTAGAAATTTAAGTAAAGTAAACCGAACTTTGTGTTTCCCTGGATTCATAGAGGACCCTATCACCCTGTTTCTATTAGGAGACTTCCACTATCTACACAAAGACATGGAACCCCTTGAAATATTTATGTTACTTGATTGCCTGTTTTATTATGGAACATTGTATGAACGTTTTGAACAAGTCTTCCTATGCAGCCCTTTTTCCACAACTGCGGATATATTTAAGGAAAGAGTCCCAAGGCCCACTATTTACTGTATCTTGAACCACGGGCTGTGGATACATTGCTTCTCTACACCCATCTCTCAGAAACAGAACCACTGTGTATTTACTGTTTTTTTAATTACCAAGTAATTCTATTTTTAATTGGTTTTTAATCCTAACTCCGTGTTGACCACTTCTCTAGAATACAGTGTCCCATCTCTCTTCTGGATTATTACAACAGATCTTTTAAAAACTTTCATTTTCTATTCTATGATTTTAATAGGAATATCTTTCAAAATAGAAAGCTGACATTTTGTCCTCTGTTGATCAGCATCCTAGAGTATTTCACTGTAGTGTCCATGCAGTCAAAACTGCTTGGGATAGAGACACCCCTGAACTGGGTTTGTTATCAGAATAGAAATATGCACATATGAGTATTGAGATGTTTTGAAGTTGGGACCCAAAGTTATAGATAACATCCATGTGTGAAACACGATTAGTAAAATCTCAGAGACAGATATTGGTGTTTGGTCTGAAGGTCAGAAAAGCAAAGCAACCAGCCACTGGCTCTTATCTTGGCCTCAGTCTGAAATGGCGATCCTGCCTCCAGGAATCTCAGAGTGAGACTGAGACTGAGAGCTGTCTCCTCCCGTTTTATAATCCTCTCTAGGGCTGGGATTAAAGAAGGCATGCACTGCCCAGTTTCTATGGCAACTAGTGTGGCTGTTAGGATTAAAGGTGTGCATTACCACCGCCTACTCTATAAGGCTGACCAGTGGGGCTGTTTTACTCTCTGATCTCCAGGCAAGCTTTACTTATTAAAATACAAATGAAATGCCACTACACATGTGTGTGTCCTACACTCCTTCTATGCGCAGCCCGAAGGTAATGGCAGAGAGCACTTTCATGCATCTGTGCTTTGGCTGGAGCTTGTCACATGAGGTCTGCCCATAACATCACCTACATTATCAAAAAGTCTGAATTTGAGAGCACTTGTCCCCAGCCCATCAGTCCTCCCAATAGCAATACCCAACCATGCTGCATCTGGCTGCCTCAGCGGCACCAGGCATAGATAGGCCTGTGTTCCACTTGCTGTGGCTCCAGCCAAAGTCTTAACCCTCAGCTTGCTTTCTTGTCACAGGGCCCACTGACCTATCTCTAAGGAGTCCCTCTCAGAGACGGCTCACCTAATACCCGCCACCACCATCACCATTTAACCATCTTTAGCACCTGCTAGCTCATCCCACAGGCTTATTTGCTTAAGCGCAAGAATTTTCTTGTTATATCTGTTTGTTATTTGTTTTCTGACATCAAATATAAAGTCATGAAAATAAAGACGCCATATTTTATGATTACTGTTGTATCTCCAGATCCATATCCAGGAGCCTTTGACACACAATAAATATTCTCTGGATGAATGAATTTGCTTCACAATAAATATTCTCTGTTTCTTAATTTCCTTATTTTCATAAATAAGGAATAAGAGGGACTAAGAATATTAAGTGAGGTCACACAATATCATAAACAAAACTACATGCTATCTTCTATATACAGAATCTAACCTGTAACATATGAATACATATAAACAAATATCTATGTGGGCACAGTACAACATGTGAAAAATAAAGCAAGTAAGGTAAGTATTAAGGAGTGAGGAAGGCCTGAAGGCTTCAGGCAATGAACACAAATTATAAAGTAGGGTTTAAAACTGCTTGTCTTTCCACTTCTAGCTCTGTCATGATTTCTTACTTTGGGTGATGGATAAGCATATAAAAATATACCCAACAGTAAAGGTATAAAATCCAATATTAAGCCCCACAGCTGCTGTTCCAAATGGCTACTCTAGCTGTATAGAAGTTTATTGAGTTGTGTAGTCTTTGGGTCTGGTTAATTTCTCAGTGTGTGATTTTTTTTTAATTTGCCATGCTCTTTTTCAAAAAAATAATAAGGCTTGGCATAAAAAAATAAATTAAAAAATAAAACAGGATTAGTAATAGTACCTAATTCATTCCATCAACATATTTTAGAGTATTAACCAGTCATTAACAGAGGAACAGTACTGGCCACTGTTCTCAGTGAATCTTCTTTCCAATGAGAGGCACCTGTGTTAGCTATTTGCGATAACTCCTAAAAAATGTTTAGCACAGAATCCAATATAAAATAGCTATGCAAAATGTAGCTAGTGCACTTTTCATTAGGCCTGGGAAACACTGTAGGTTTGGAAGCAGAAAAAATGCTTTAAGAAAATATATTCATTAGAAATAAAAATTATCTAAAGTGGTTGAGATTAGAGGAAAGGAACCAGTTACGACTTTGATCATTTGTAAGCCCTCTATCATTCTGCACCAAGTAAACAGAATTTTAAAGCCGTGTACTCAGGTTGACTAGGATTCTGATAACTTGATTTAGGGTAATTCACAAATATTGTAATAGATTCTGATAATGAACTTCAAGTTGGCAGTACACCAGAAGTAGATAATACATATAACAAAGGCTGCATTGTAGCTCAGTGATCTCAAGTTATCTATTCACAGATACCTATTGTACTCATTGCTATGCTGGACATTGCTCCTCAAACTGAGTTGTTTTTTGTTTGTTTTAATCTGAGAGTTCAAAGCTAGTGGGGAAGAAAAATATACAAGCATCCTCTTGGATAGTGGCAGGCAATTTACTAAGGACATTCTACGGAGAAATGGCTAAATGTCCAAAAGACTCCATAGGACAGACAAGGGGATTTTGAGGAGTAAGGAGGAAATTCCCGTGTGTGAAAGGAAGAAGGCGAGATAGAGTTCTTTATTGATAGTAACCGAAACTTTATCACTGAGAGCTTTCCACATGCCCGGTTCTGTTCTGTTTTACAAGGGTTAACTGGTAATCCTAATAATAAGAGATGAAAAGTCTATTATTGTGGTCCTTGCTTTGTAGATGAAGCTGCTGAAGGCCAGAGTTTTTAAGTAACTTGCCTATGGCAACATAGCCTCAAAGCAGTGAAAGACCGTTCCACAGCTGTACTCATGACAGGTCGTGATTTCTGTCTGTAGCACACACTGCATTCTAATAAAACTGTGTATAAACAATGTCATTTAGCATAAAGTAAAAAGAAAGTCAGAAGGGAAACATGAACATCCTTTCTCCCCATTCCTATGTATTGAATTATCCCTGATGCGGAATGTTCCTCAAACACTGCCTCCCAAATGTGAGTGCAGGGGGTATCTTTACCTCAGCGTTGGTCATGAGTCAGGAAGATGAAAGGCTTTGTTGGCACAATCAATTAGACTTGGAATAGGATATCCATCCCTGACCATCACCTGCTACTTCATCTATCAATCCAAAAAATACTAATGCCCTAAAAGAGAAATTACCAAAAAGAAATGTTCTGGGGGAAAGGTAGGCAGCATCCAGTTCTGCCAGCACTTTCCTTTGTCTTTGTATTAATGCAGTCATTCACAGGAGGGTCAGCGACTATGAGTACCAATGTTAGAGGTGGGAAAGTGGCCAGAGGCAAACTTTGAGTGTTGAGCTTTTGCTTATAAGTTTTACTTATAAAAATTATCTTATAAGTAATAAGATAAAATTTTATCTTGTAAGTTTTGTTATAACAAAAGATGAAACTATTTTTCTGAATAGTAAAATATAATCTGTGATATAAAAATTAATGCTTCTTTATATTGCTCCCAAGAAGTTATCAAAAAATCTATAAAGGAAGCATAGTTTACAACTGATACTGACTGTAAAACTTCCTCTGTATTTTATATCATCATCATCATCATCATCATCATCATAATTTATGCCCCCGCCATGCTTAAGCATGCACAGGCAGCCCGTTTATAGCAGTTCTCCAGTTGTTCCTATCTTGGGCAGTCCTGGATACTTGTGCTATTGTCATACCCAAGGTTCCAGTCATTCTTTATGATGTCTGTCCAGTGGTTTTTGGGCCTTCCTCCTTGTCTTATTCCGTGCACTCCTCCAAGCAGTGCTATCTTCTGGTATCTGCCGTCATTCATTCTCATAGCATGGCCAAAGTATCTCAAGCACTGTTCCTGTATCCTGTAGTTGACTTCCTTCTGTAGATGGAGATGTTTCTTATTGTCATGGTTGAACAGCCTATCTCTTCATGTGACACCTAGAATCCTCCTGAGACATGCCATCTCAAGCACATTCAGCCACTGTTCTGAGGAGCATCTCCTTGTCCAAGTTTCGGGGTTGTAAAGAAGGCAGCTCAAGACAAGTCTCATATACTTGTAATTTTGTTGTTGTTGTTATGTCTCTTGCTGACCAGACCTTTCCTAGTACTTGGAATGCAGCCTTCGCTATCCCTATCTGCCTCTTGAGGTCTGAAATAGTTCCCTCCTTTGAACTGGGATTTTCTCCCAGATAGACTAAGTTGATTGTTGGCTTGAGGTTCTGCTTCTTTATTACCATGTTAAAATCCCTGTGAACCCTTCCCACATGTTGCATCTCAGTCTTCTCAATGTTTACTTTCATACCAAGGTCTTCATTTACTTCACTTACTTTCTCCACTTTATTTACCATGGGCAGCTCACTTGGACTTTCAGCAAGTAGTGCTGTACCGTAGGCAAACCACGTTAGTGATTAGCACACCGCCTACCTGCACACCTCCTCATCCTCCAGGGCTGTTGCTATCATATTCCAGGACTAGATTAAAGAGCAGTGGTGAGAGGACGCATCCCTGCAGCACTCCTACGATGGTCTTAAACTGATCACTTAGTTCTCCACAGACTTTGACTGATGCAAAGGTATCTTTATAGGCATTTTCTAGTATTCTTATGATTTTCTCTGGGTACCTGTAGAACCTCATTGTTTCCCAAAGTCCTTTCCTCCAAATGCTATCAAATGCCTTCCTGAAGTCAATGTAACAGACGTGTGAGTATTTTCCAAATTCTTTGTGTTGTATTGCATAACATACCTGGAATATAATTCCAATTGTAGTAACTCAACTATTTTAGACTTACTCTAATGTTACCATCTAATACCTAATTTGCCAATTTTGGGCTAAAATAATGAAATATAATTCAAAAATGAGCTAAACTTTCATTGTGCAATGTAGTGACTCTTTACTCAAATATACAATCAAATGTGTTATGACATCAATACTGATAAAAGAGATTCTGGTGAGCAGATTCATTTTGATAACAACTTTTAGATATGTGAGCAAAAATGAAGATCGTAACTGCAATTTCTTTCTTGGTAACATCAATAAACTGAATAAAATTGAAAATCAGAAATGTGGACAGTTGTATAATGATTTCCTCTGTATTGACTCGTTCAGTGCTGGAGGAACGCTCATAAGACTCTGGAAGTAAGAAAAACTCACAAATCTCAGGAAGTTCCTGAAACTTACGTAATTTACAAGGTCCCTCCACAAGCAGTAAACAGCGGCTGAGAAGAGCAGGCTCTATAATCAGCCAAGTTGCCTGCGAGTCACATAGGGAGTTCAGGGGAGGGAGCCTTTGTGAGTCATCATGCATGATGAGGTGGGCTTTTTGGTGATGTAGTTGCTGTGAGTCATCCATGTCCCTTCAAGAAACCCTCATCCATACTCCTAGGAGAACCCTCAGTAAACTCACTGCTCCGTTAGGCTTAGCTTGGGTGGAATCATTTATTTTACTCTGTCATAAAGCATACTATCTAGAGGATACACATTTGCTCATGTCTCTCCAGGAAAAGTCACATGACAGACAGAAAATGGAGAATCCATCTGCTTGATTATTTAATCATTGAGAAAGTGATGACCTCACGAGCTTCACTGACTTATCTATTAGAAATCAACCCTTTGGAAAAACTTAAACTGGCCACAAAAAAAAAGTGTTCTTCATATTTGGTACTATGTGTCTTTTGTTTGTATTATTTAAAATACAAGTTAAACCACAAACCCTATGAGAGCCTTGTGCGCCCTTGATTTCAGAAGAAAGTTCAGAAGAAGTTTCTCTTGTTTGAAACCACTTCATTTATGTTCATTTATGACGGCAGCCTTATTAATCTAATATACATGCCTTATTCAACTCACTCCTTACAGCAACACAGATTAAAGGAATTATGTATGTGTAAAAATACTAAGATCTAAGAGGTTAGGAATTTTGGGCAAGGTCACAGGCTAGGAATAGAACGGTGTGTTCCATATCCCTCACACAGGCATGAGAACACTCTCATGAGAACACCACAGTTTCAATTCAACTCCTATCCATCCTAGAGCTGCCCAGACACTGGGCATCATCTCTGCTGAGCCAAAATCTCTGTCAGCTCCTGGTTTAGGTGGGAAAGGAGTGAGCAAGGAACAGAATTCAAGTGCAACCTTACAATGGCTTCCTTTTATACCAGCTAAGTGCCTACTCTCACTTCCTGGGTGGCTACACCTCTCCCCCATTCTCTGTATTTAATCTGAAGTGAAATATTTTATTTTCTAAGTTCTGGTTTATTTGGGAATAGAATATAAGTGAAATGTCTGTCTGGAAAACTTTTCATAGACAGACCATAAGAGCTTGTACAAATAAATATTCTTAGCTGTTAACTTAAAAACTTCAGGTGTGGGGAATTCTGGGAAGGCAGTTTGAAGCCATTTGTTTTCATCAAAGAGCTGATCCAAACATGCCATAAGTCTTTGCTACATCTTTAAACAGATCCTTCTCAACCACACATCGGGAAAGCAGCAGAGAAATATGGAATCGTGGACGAGCTTCTGAGGAACTGTGATGGAGTCTGATGGGCCACCTCTCACACATGTGGTCTTCACCTGGCCACTCATTGTCCCATTCACTGACAGAAGGAGATTTTGGCATGAGAGATGTCTTGGCTGGTGGTGAGCAGCTGCGGGCAAGCTTCCAAGTGGTTACCTTCCTTGCTCCAGTGAGCACTTTAAAATATTTACATCTGTATGCTAGTAAAACCAGACAGAGCATCACACCCAGGCACATTTTAAAGGCATGGAAATAGTGCCATTGTATTCAGAGAAAGACTGCACTGTGCTCCTGAGAGAGTCTTCTCCATAGGAGGCATGCTACAAGAATGCTCATGTGTATCAGGTTTTTCCAAGGTAGCTTCATCTTAAGATGTCATCAATGCTGCGTCACGTTACACACATGGGTACAATTCTCAGGATGAGCAAAGGACCTTCAGCAAATCCTTGTTTCACTTTGGACTTCTATTTACCCATCATTTATTAGGAAGGTTCTTAGTGTCTTGAGTCTCTTTGGTAGACTGGGAATATTCAAGGACAAAACAAGGCAGGTGTTAAGTAGTAAAAACATTGGCTTCAAAGGGAAATTCCATGATCTGATTGTATGTTCACTAGTGTTGCCCTGAGCATCTTGTCTGGACATGTTCATACATGAGCTTCACAGGTTGTAGTAGGTGTGCAGGCAAGCGCAGGAGAGCCTCTCACTAGCTAAGCATTTGCTTCTTTCTTTTCCTCTCAGGAGAGTCTCACCCCCTCCCTTTGATGGTAAACTAGATTTAATGAGGTCTCACTCTACTCCCTGTGTCTCCCTGCATCAGGCACCTGTCCTGAACAATCCTTAGATCCTTGCTTCTGGTCCCTGAGGTTGATGGCTAAGTGTTTATTTCCTCTGCCTGGAGCATAAAGAGGAAGTCTCTGAGCGGTGGCTGGTTGTAAAATGCCTGAGACTGACTTGCTACCTTTAGGATTTAGTCCTTCATCATGGTAGTATGAAGAGCCACTGAAGGGATTAAAACAGTTTAGTGTTTAAAGGATCACTGTGTCAAGCCTGGCAGTGGTGGCGCACGCCTTTAATCATAGCACTCAGGAGGCAGAGGTAGGCGGATCTCTGTGAGTTCAAGGCCAGCCTGGTCTACAGAGTGAGTTCCAGGACAGTCACCAAAGCTACAGGGCAGACTTTTGAACTAATTCAGCTGAAATAGAGAGCCCCTACATGAGAGGAGGGGTGGGTATTAAGGCAGAGAAGAGGAGGCAAGATCACTTAAAACTGTAAGTAAAATATTGAGCTAGAGATTGATTAGCTAGGAAGTAGAGGGGGAAGAGAGATCAATGGTGTCTCCATAACAGATGGGAGCTTAGGCTATTTGTCACTTAATGAGCGTTTGATACATGCTATTGTATCAAATTGGTTCTGTTTCACTAGTTACTAGTCGATGTACTGAAATATACTCAAATTACACCTAAACTTGATTTTTGTTTGTTTAAAGGTAGTAGAGAATTATTTTCATGTGTGTAATTTTGCTCTTAAAATTCTTTGGCTAGGGATATCACTGTACTTAAAGATTGGTTACTTTTATGATAATCATCTTGCATACTCAGGAATTTCTAAAAAAAAAAAGAAGAAGAAGAAATTTAAATGACGATTGTTTCCAAACATCATGACCTTTTATGAAAACTAATTTTAACAAGTGATGAAGTTAATATTATGTTCATAGATATTTAACCATTTATCGACATTAATCTTATAGTGTTCATAATGCTTTTTTTTTAATTTTGAAACACAAGGTTTGTTTTCATCTCTCAAAGGGCCTTAAAGCTGCTAGACACACACTGCCAGCCATGCCTTATTAGCATCCCAACCTGAAAAAGTGGGAGCACTGTGAAAAATAAATGGGAACCTGGGTTAGAGCACATATGATACTCCAGACCAAGGAAAGCGGCCTCACATGGGAGCATTTTCCTCAGTGTCTATAGCTTGGTTCCCAGCCTGTCTCAGCCTTAACCAGAACTTTCTAAACAACATCATAGTTAGTAAACATCCTAATATCCTCCTGTTCACCTTATTTATGGGTAAATATCAACTGCATTTTTTTTCTTACTCTCTTGGTTGAAAATCACTGCATATTAATGACTAGCTGGTGAAAAATGTAAGATTTCAAAAAGTTAGTAAAGATTGCCCTTTTAGGGTAGTTTTTTCTTTTTTATCCTGAAAAGACATTAAAATCATATAATTGACGAAACAAAAGATAAATGAAATGCCCAAGGCTAGACAGCAGCTCTTAACACCACCAGGGGATTGTTTCAGGAATGCTCTGAGTTCTGAGAGACACTGGCGACTACAGGCCACAGGAGGCGGGATGGGTGAACTCAGTCTTGTGGCCTAAAATCTTGCTTCCAATTCAAATGGCACTCAGAGGCTCATATTCTGATCTCATTTATAAAGCCTTCAGAACTCCCTCTATAAGCAAATCAGGGGGGAAAATGGCCAAAACAGTCTACCAAAAACTTGCTTACTATTGTGTCTGTCCAAAAATTTCACTACATTAAGAATCTGGGATACGGCTACTGCTTAGAGATGGTGGGTGCCTTTTTATCGCAACTCTTGGCATGCTCGCCAGATGGTATCAAGGTTTGGCTCTGTTGAATTCTTGAGTAAGGAAGAGGCCAACTATAACATTAAGATTATGAGCAGTTTTAAACTCTATGGGAAGCCAATACAGATATTCATCTCAAAGCAAACAAAACAAAACAAAGAACCAAATCATGAATGAGTAGGCCAATATCTTCATTGGGAATCTGAACCCAATGAACTGAATCTGAACTGAGGAAAAGTTACTTTTTGACACTTCAGTGCCTTTAGGATCATCATATAAACCCCTGCAATCATGGGGGAATCCTGACACAGGCAACATCAAAGGCTACGCCTGTTTTAATTTTATCTGGCTCTTTGGATATAGTAGTTGAGGCTATGAGTAGGCAATACCTCCATGACCGCCCCACCACTCTGCCTTATGCCTTCAAGAACTCTAAGGGTGTGTATCAGTTTAGCAGCTGAATGGCTTTTGGGAGTCTAGCATCCATTCTCCCAGGCACATCGACTTCATCAGCTGTTTGCAGGTGCATGTTCCACCCCCAAACCTGTAGTATCACCATTGGGATCTAAGCTTTCTCCGCCAAGGGTGTCTCCTCCACTCTACTCACCATCACCGCTGCCTCCTAGGAACCCCTCAAGAGAGGTACCCTGACATATGCCCCATCGTCTATTTCTTCTGGGCCTAGAGGACATGGCCTCTAGCAGCAGGAACTCAGACACTGGACATCCTTGTCATAGACATCTACATGCTGAGCCATTCCAACCAAGTGGCATGCCCCAGTCAGGATGTCTCAGATGCAGCTGGCCCACCTTGGTCCTCATGGCTTAGATAACCTCATGCTAGGTCTCCAAGTTCCAGGAAGCAGTGATTACCATATCCACCCTCTGAAATGCCTTATCCCATGCAACCTCCTCTACTAGGTACCACACCATAACCTCTACTTGAATCTTCATGGGTCACCCAAGTTCCATTTGGTATGCTTGGGTCTCCTGCATTGAAACACCCTTCTGAAAACACTAGCTCTTCACAATTCTATCCCCATAGTTACCAATGGGGGCTCACTAGACACCCCTTTTCATTACCCAATTTGGGGCCCTTCTCCTTAGTAAATTGTTCCTCTATTATCTGTTTCATGGGACAATCTGAGTTTCTGTAGTTCCTTGGAGCTAATGTGTTAATCCCTCTTAGATCCTCAACCCCAACCCCACTTTGAACTTTGATACTTTTTCCAGAATATGTTTTCCATATATATATATATATATATATATATATATATATAATTTCTTTGTTCTTTAAGAATATGTGTATATATTTGTTTTAAGAAAGGAAAATAATTTAATTGACATAAAATATAAAAAAATTTCATCTTTGCTGTCAATCTTCCCCAGTGAAAAACATTATAGCTAGCAGGATTTTCTCAAGGGCTCACTTGATTCTTGATTCATATAAACTTGATTTCTATAAACATAAAAATGTTCTTTATGAACATTTTCTTGTCAGATAAGATAGAAGGGAACAGCAGAAGAAAAATTACCCACAACTGATGACTGGACAATGATAAACACTGAGATGTCATCAACAGTGTTAGAATACAGAGTATTCAATGGAAGCATTCTGTTTCATCTCTGCCACTGCTTCGCTGGGCTCACTAAGCACAAAGTCAGATGGTGCAATCTTCAAGGAAATTCCTCTGTTAAATGCACTCCCAGGTGAGCAAGCTGTGTCAGGATAATTTAAACAAATTCTTTAGAATTCCTCTGTCACTTGGCTCCAGTTCCACACCTGAGAGATGTTGCTTAGGACAGACAGTAGTACTGAACCACAAGATTTGAGTTAGTTAGCTCTCAGGCATTTCTGAAACCTTCCTTTGTCCAAAAATCTAAATGTGTGGTAAGGGCAGCTGTGCCGCCTGCTTTTCCTTTGGCTTGAGTGGATACGCTCTCAATACTGTCAGGATGAGACAGGTTCCAATTTCCACCTCAGAGAAATCTGTAAATATGTCCTCTGCTTTGATGACCACCGACTCACCAATGACTTCCAGACTTTAACTTGTTAAGACCAACCCACTATGAAAATTTCTAGTGATTGCTTCAGTGAACACATCAGCAAATTAAAAGTGAGCTTTGTGTTGGGTGTGCTACAGCCTGTGTTATAATTCCAGCACACTGGAGAGTGCAGCAGAGATTTAAGGCTGCATTCTAAGATCCTCTCAAAAAACAAAACAGAAGAAAAGCAAACAGCTATACCCAACTTCTTCTTCCTCTTCCTCTTCTTCTTCTTCTTCTTCTTCTTCTTCTTCTTCTTCTTCTTCTTCTTCTTCTTCTTCTTTTTCTTTTTTTT